>MU683353.1:150576-161687 GCA_026770625.1 Nicotiana glauca
TGAGGTGATGGAGCCTTACCTCTTGGGATGAAGATTCAGGAGCCTTCACTTGATTTTCTTCAATGATTTAGCCCTATCTTATGAAGTAATTTGATGGGAGACTTTCCCTCTCTAAGAACCCTCTTCCTCTCTCTAGGAATGCTCAGAAGAATGTTCAAAATGAGCTAGAACACCGGTTATATCGATATGGAAGTCAGGTTAAAAATTAGAAAATTAGAGCCCCGAGTCAACTATGCGGTCGCATTTGCGATCGCAGAGTAAACATGCGGCCCGCATAATGGACCGCAGAATGCTCCCCAAAAACTAAACATTCCGACTCGGTCTGCGGTAAGAATGTGGTCCGCATTCATGTTCTGCGGTCGCAAAGTGCACCGCAGAACTGACCCTCGCACAAGTCAAAGGAAAATATACGACGACTATGCGGTCCGCATTTCAATTATGCGACCGCATTACTGACTTCAATTTTAACCAACATTCTGCCTCACTCTGCGGCAGATATGCGGTCCGTATTTCGATTATGCGACTGCATTCTGGACCGCATTTCTTGCATTTTTCTGGAAAGTTGATTCTTTTGATTTTTAAAGCTTAGATTACTACCAAAGGTCCGAACTTCCTAACACATATTCGGACCTTGGCACTATAAGCTACTAGGTTTTAAGCAAAAATTTTTATGGGGCCTTACACTAAGCTTGGCATCTTAGCCACTGAGTTTTGCATCAGTATTGCCAAGACCATTATCAACTTTACTCAACCAGTTCCCAAGAGGATTCGCATGCTCCCTATCACTGTCATTGACCATAATTACCCCTTCTTGAATTATTCTTTCTATTTCCTTTTCAAAGAGCGACATTCTTCAATGTTGTGCCCCTGGACATTAGAGTGGTGCATGCATCGAGCAGCAGGATCAAAGCCTTTCGCATATGGGTCTGGAATATAGTCGAGGAGCTGTTCAGTCAGGCTAGAATGCTTTAACTTTTCAAACAAACTTGTGTAGGATTCTCCGATGGGTGTGAAATTATATTTTTGCCTTTGTTTCCCTCCATGCCTCAGTTTTTTAGGATTGTTGGATGCTTGAAAATACTATGAAGGCATACGTGAATTTTGGGACGCTGGTGCTCACCCTAGGGAGTGACCCGGTGGTTGGACAGATGGCCGGATGTTGTTCGACAGAAAATACTAGGGTGGCTTATATGGAATTTGGGGATGTTCACGGGGTCGGTATTGAGGCTAAAAGCATTTTGCAAGAACGACCACTGAACCATGTCGTTGGCGGAGGGAATGACCTAGTGTTTAGACATATGACCGGTCATTGTTCAGAGGATAATGCTGAGGTGAATTATGTGGGGCTCGGGCATAGGTTTGGGGTTGTAGTTGAGGCTAAAGACATTTGGAAAGAAAGACCACTAGGCCCTGTCGTCGGCGGGGCTCAGCAACATCTTTTCTATCAATGGGAGGACTGTCCCAAGCAACTTGTTCGTTCCATCTGAGCCAAAAGCCCCTAAAATTTTCCTTGGGTTTCTTTTCCATCTGATATAGGGAGGAACAGTTTGGGACAATGTCCTTAATGTACTGAAAATGTCGCACAAAATCTTGAGCCATGTCACCCAATGTAGTCCACTTACCGACATCTTGACCATTATTCCATTCCAAAGCTGCCCCGGTCAAGCTCTTACTGATATATGCCATCAACAAGTCATTTTTCTCTCCAACACTTCTCATTTAACTGCAATAGACCCTCAGGTGGGCTACCGGGTCTCCACACCCATCATACAAGTTAAATTTTGGCACTTCGAACCCCGTGGGCAGGCGAACGTCAGAGGATGCTGACAGTTTGTTGTAAGCCATGCTACCCTGGTCTCCCATTCCTTGCTTGTTCTTCAAGGACTTTTCTATGCCTTTCAGCCTCCTGGATATCCCATCTCGCCCTTCTCTTCCTGTGAACTTTTCATTTTCAACATGAGGCTCATTCTGCAGGCTCTGCTTGTATGAGTTAGGAACCTTGTGGACAACATTTGAGGGGTAATATTGGGCATCAAGAGCTTTGAGTAGGTGTTCATTATTGGATATAACAGGAGGGTAATTTTGGGGAGGGGTAATTGGAGGAAAGTGATGGAGATACTGGGGGTGGTTGGGAAGTGCCAAAGCTTGGATAAAGGTAGCATCTAAGAAGCCAAGTGGTGGCGGGGGTGGTGGTTTCCCATTCGTCCAGGCCCGATACATGTCCATCATGTGTTGTCTCAACATCCTTGCCTCATCAGCCAAACCAGTGTTCCATTCAACCAACTGCTTTCGAGCACTCGTATCAACCAACTCAGTTTTGTCGCTGTCTGCCATTGCCTTTTGGCTTTATGTTGTAGAGAAGAGTTACCACTTCAAGAACCACAAACTAACCACCCTTCTGCTATGAGTACAACAAAATGAAGCCATCACGTTAGCGTTAGGGTATTTAAGAACAAAAACATCACATTGCGTGCAATGCACCTAGCAACAATTAATGATTCTAGAATGACTTCGAGGGTATGAAGGTCATATGGCATCATCCCAATTTGTTCATTTCAATCCTCTCTTTTTTTTGCCTTTCTAGCACTTGCTTGATCATTTTCCATCCTTTTTTTTTTCTAATTATCATTCTTTCCTTTTCTCTTATTTCTCATGTCCCATAATTTCACCTTTTTTTTTCCTTTTTTTTCTTTTAATAACAAAAATGATTCAATCGCACCCTATGTAGGTTGCCTACGTATCATAACCCTAACATGAATCAGATCTTTGCGTAGTTCTAGAAGATCAAGAGTAAAATAAACAAACTGACCTTCTTTTTTTTTCTTTTTCTTTAATGATTACTCTGATGAGAAAAGAGAAATAAAAGAAGAAAATAATTTTTTTTTAATTTTCTAGACTTAATGTTCTATGGCCTATTCTAAACTCAAGCTTAACGGGCATATTTTTTTCTTTTTCTTTTTTCTTTTTCCTTTTGAAACAAATACTCTATTAAGGAAATACCCTAGAAGAGAAAAATATTTTTTGATTCTTTTTTTTAAAGAAGGAAATTGAAAGAATAAACCACAGAAACATATTTTGAATTTTTATTTGATATCCTAACGCAAGATTTCGAAACAAGCAAAAATATTTTTGGATTTCAATTTTGATTGCCTAAAAGAGAAATTCTGAAAATAAACCAAAGATAGAGTATGTTGTCCTTTTCTTCTATGTACAATTTCCTAAAGTTCTAATAAATATAAAAAGATCTTTTTTTTTTATTTTTCACTAATTTCCTAAAGAAACACCTCAAAAGAAAATCTTTTTGAATTTTGGAATTAACACCTTAAAGAAAGCTTTTAAAGAAGTACTAAGAGAAAATCCTCTTTTTGAATTTTGGTCCTAATATAGTAAAGGAAATGCAATACCTATTTTTATTTTGATATTAATTGCGTAAAGGAAAAACCACCTCAAAAATATTTTTTTCATGTCTCGAATTATTATTTTAAAAAAAATTTATGACGGAAATATAAAATGTAACATCTCTCTTTTTTTGGATTTTTGAGTTACAACATAGTTTTACAAATACAAAATAAAAAATACAAAACAAAAATCCGATATTACTGTACAAAACTAGAAAGTAAAAGACGACATAAAAAAACAGACTCAAAACATAAAATAAAAATAAGAGTAAAAAAATCTCCTTAAGCAACTCCTGAATGCAGTAGTCTTGGGTATCTGTCACGCTCAAACTCCGGTAAGTCGATCCACACCTGTATGAGAAAACTTAAACTAACATTATGTGAGACAATAACATTTCCTGTTGGACACATGCAAGCCATGATTGTGGCTATTTTTGCAAAGTAGCTTATTTGGCCAGAAGGTGGCTAGAACTGCAAAATTTGGCTAAGACCTCGCAAAGCCAAGAACCTAAGATTTGATAGAAAGACCGGACCCTATGTGGGTTGCCTACTTATCACGCCCCGAAAGACGAGAATCATATACGCGTAGTTCGAGCAGCTTGGATACGGTTGAGAATTAAAAAATAACTAATTTAGAGAAAACATATTTTTTTGCTCTTCTTGAAAAATGATGAAACATGCATAATATTTTTGGATTTTCTTTTCCCTTTTTTTTATTTTTATTTTTATTTTCTGAAAATGACGAAAAAGTGTAAAATCTTTTTTTGAATTTTTCATGTATTTTTTTTTTTTGTCTTTTTCTTAATAAAGACGTAACAAAAAAAATATAATTGGGCCCTACCTGATTTATTTTCACACTTCACCCTCTTTTTTCCTTTTTTTCTCTTTACTTTTTTCATTTTTTTATATTTTTCATTTGCCCTCAATTTTCATTGGTCCGCAAATGACCTTTTTACCCTTGGAAAAATGCAACATGTAGCACATAGGATGCATCAAGATGGTCTGTTATTTTGGGTACACCTGTCCAAGACGAACCCAACCCCTGTGATGAGTCCCCTAAGTCAAATGCACATAATGCAAACAAGTGTTACCTACTAGGGATCTGGCATGAGGCTGAGTTATTCTAGGTTCAAAACCTGGGCATTTGTTCTAGACTTGTGTACCCGAGCAGACAACTTGAGTCGAGGAGGGGGCTACGTAACGGGAACCGAAAGGCCATCCGGCTTAGTAACTTGTCCAAGCATCTTTCTTATTTCAAGGTATGAATCTAACAGAATAGGGAGTCTTGACCAGCGAGCACATCCCCGAAGATGAGAAGAGAATGGTTTCGTAACAGTTTTATATATACAGTTCAGATAATATCAAAGCGGTAAAAGTAACATTTGCACATTAGGGCCAAACATGTAATAAAGTCAGATAATAGATAAAGCCAAATATAACAATTCATCTAAGCTCGAATTGTAAACCTTGAACCAGAAGTTCTGGGTTCTGATCCCCAGTAGAGTTGCCAGAGCTGTCACGCCTCCTTTTTCACTACACCCCCGTAAGGGTATAATAAAGGGAGCTATTTCCAATTAAAGGACAATCGAAACAAGATTATTTTATTAAGAGATTTAGAGTCGCCACTTGGGAGATTTATGGTGTCCCAAGTCACCGGTTTGAATCCCGAATCGAGGAAAAAGTTTGACTCTGTTTAACAGTCCGCGTCCCAGAAATCCGGGTAAGGAATTCTGTTAACCCGGGAGAAGGTGTTAGTCACTCCCGAGTTCTGTGGTTCTAGCACGGTCGCTCAACTGTTATAACTGGCATAATTATCTGATTTTAAACATTTTGAACCTATGTGCAATTTTAACTTTATAGCTGCTTTTATTCAATTATATCTTTTTAGGAAGATTTCAACGTCATTTAAAATATGTCTTGAACCACATCACATAAATGCGCCCGCAGTTCACAACACATTTTATCTAACGTTGAGATTTGGATTTAGGTCACATAAATGTGCACCCGATTTTGGGAAGGTAAGTTATTAAAATGGCGGCCCTAAAGCAACTACACATTTACAAATTTGTGAGGGCCATGGAAATTCAACTAAATAGCTCGCCTCGATTTCTAAGAATTTAAATATCAATTAAATGAGGGCCATGCATTTTGACATTTTATTTGAAACGGTGTGCTCCAATTTATTCTGACCAAAAGGTTTCTAAATTAGCTCATAAGGGCGATAAATTATACATTTGACTAATATGACACACCTCAACCCATTTTTACTATAGAACCATGCCAAGCATCCAAGTTCGACAACAAGAGCTCTTTATGTTAGTGAAGTGGCTTGTTGCAGAAAACTTCATTTATATTTGAAAGCACACAATTCATTCAATTAAGGACTAAATTCCAGCCTTTAAGATTTAGAAGAGCAAAGAGAAATCAACTCCAATGATAGTCCAAACTAGCTTCATGTCAACTCTAATAGACTAGGAGATCCAAAAATGATAAATTAACTTTGAGGCCAATATGATAAGTTCATCTCCTGAGTGCTATGCCAAAATAGAGGAACCTTTATATAACATAAGCATTATGTGCTTTTGTGTCAAAATTCAAAGAACAAATGCAAACCAGAGGATCAAAAGAGAAAGAGGCGTCTGACAAAATCACCCACTTTACAATAACCAAAGAACATTGTGAATCAAAAGACAACACCCCTCAACGGCATCCTTTTAAACAATTCAAATGCCACAAACAAGCCCACTGAAAGTTAGCACCAATTTTGATCCTCCAAGTTCATAAGAAAAAGGGACAAAGCTAGAAGTACAAATGGCCGAACACACTTTTTAAGAACTAATACATGTTTTAAACATGGGCACCAACAAATGAATATAACAGTTCTATCTCAATTTTTGCATCAAACGGGTTGGTGAATTAGCTCAAACGATCAAAATAATTTTAATTAAGAATAGAGATTCCTCCTCAAAAGATCACAAGCAACAAGAATTCACATAAATCTTCACATTGAACCATAATGTAAGAAATACACGAAATAAAACAAAGGGCGAAGAACAGGAACCTTCGAACCTCGACGAACTCAGAACGACAAACGACAAACGACGGCCTCGAGGTATTGTTCTATTTTTCTCGACTCCAAATCTTTATCGAAACTCGCCAAAAAATTCAAACTAAACCAGAAAATGGGCCCAACGAACTCCAGGACAGTGGCTCATGATTTTGGAGTTGTTTCGGGCTGTTTCACAGAGATTTCAGCAGGTTTCATGGTTGAAGAAGGTGAAGTCGGAGGGTGAGGTCATGTTTACGGTTGCTGAAGAACTAACCTCTTCAGTCTTCTTGAAGAAGACGACCGTTCCAGTTTCAAAGGGGGGAGGGTTGTGTGTATCTTGGGAAAAAAATGGGTGCTTCCTTATTTGCTGGAAAAAATATGAAAAACCAAAAACGGGGAGGAAGGGTCGTTTGGAGAAGACGACGATCGGAGGGGCCTGTATTGCGGCTCTCTTTTTTCATTAGTCCCCTTTTCAGATTTTTAAGCATTACTTTATAGGTAGAGTCTATCTTTAGGTATATTTTTGTGTATTTTGCCAATTAGTCCCTAGGTCTTTTGTGTATTAGGTCCTTAGGGTCTTTTATTTATTTTTGTCACAAAGAAGAGTCTAGAAGGGTCCCTAGACTACACAATGCCTTTTAAAATAAGATAAAAATACTACACCATGCCAAAACTAATCTTATTTAATTAAACTTAACATGAAACTATTTTGTGTTTTCAAAATTATATAAAGATAAAAATAAGGTAATATTTTTGTATTTTTTTAATAAAAAAATTATGAAAAATATATTAACTAAAATATTTTTTTGTAATTTTTATTTTTTTTTGTAATAAATGAAGTAAAAGAGTCAAAATGAGTTGAAATAGCTATAGTAGGCCTAAATTAAATATTTACATGTCAAAATATAAAAATTCTTGGGGAGGGTAAAAAAATCACATGTCTACACTAACCAAACTAATAAGTTAACTATTATTACAAAACCATTCGAAAACCGATTGTATTTGTCTAGTATAAACTATTAAGTTCAAAGATTGTTCTGCACATCATTATCATCACCGTCTGATGAACCTTCTTCACCATGACGGTATCCAGAATGGGCTATTTGTGGAGGATGGAAAGAACGGTCACGGGGAGGACGGAAGGAACGAGCACGGGGAAGGCGAGCCTCTGGCGATGACTCACGAGACTAGGGAATCAAAAAACTGCCAGAAGCTAAGAGAGATTTGATCTGCTCTTGCATGCCCTTATACTAAGCTTGCATGTGAGAGTACTACATATCTCTAAGCTTTTTTCTCTCCTTGGCAACTTCTAGCTCGGATGTGAGCTTTTTCTACAGTTTCCTGCAAAGAGGAAAGGCTCTCCCTATGTCACAACCTAATTCCCAACCCCGGTTGTGATGACGCCTCTCGTGAAGACAAGGCCAGCAAGAACAACGCGAATACCTCTTTTAGTAATTATTAAGCTTTTAGCAAATCCAAAACAAGTGTAAATAGTTATAAAACGCGAAAATAACAATACCAACATACGATACCAACCCGACACGGCCCGCACCGGGATGTCACAAGTCATGAGCTACTACAAAGTTTAAAATAAGTCTACAAAATATAAAGTCTGATACAATGGTCTGAAGGAAACTCAAAGATATGAAATAGGAGAGATAAGGGCTGCGGATGTCAACAGCTACCTCGTCGCTCCGATTAGCCTCCTGATCTGGGAAGAATCAGTGCTCAGGGGTAGACTCCGCAATGCCTGTATCTGCACACATGGTGCAGGGAATAATGTGAGTACTCCGATCCAGTGAGTAATAATAAATAATAACCGAAGATAAGAAATCACATAACTGCACAAAGCAATTCTATATCAGGCAGTAAACACAGTAAAACAGTAGAATAGTACAGGATAAAATGAAACCCCCATTTTAGATAAATCCGGTAAAACAACAAGTAAATAGTGAGTAGAAATATACCCATCGGGCCCAGTATCAACCGCTCAGAACAGTATCAGCCCCTCGAGCTAAGTATCACATCACTCAGAATAGTATCAGTCCCTCGGGCTCAGTATCACATCACATGGGTACCCGCGCTCGCTGGGGGTGTACAGACTCCGGGAGGGGCCCCTTATGGCCCAAGTGCAATATCAAGCCACCTTGTGGAATATAAAACAAGGCCTGAAAGCCTTCTCACATCACACTCGAGGCCTGAAAGCCTCCTCACATATCACTCGAGGCCTGAAAGCCTCCTCACAATAAAATCAAGGCCTGAAAGCCTCACTCAGTCCAAAAAATATCATAAGCCCTTCGGGCATCAATAAAATAATAGTTCTCAGCCCAGACAAAAGTGAAATATTAGTAAAGTCTCAAAATTTAATTAAAATGGCTGAGTTTGCAAAAAAATATAATCATTAGGACTGAGTTCAAATAACGTGTTAAAATAGTGAGGAAATAATAATAACAGTCCCCGAAGGATTCAAATAATCAACATTAAGCCCAAAATATGGCAATAAGCCCAAATCACGATGATAATCAAATTAACTTAGTCAAATACGCGGTAAAATATCAAACGGGACGGACCAAGTCACAATCCCTAGTAGTAAACAATCTTGCGCTCGCCATTAAGTGCGTATTTCACCTCAATATAGCACTACGTTGTGTAAATCCGGGATTTCAAACCCTCAGGATATCATTTACTATCACTACTCACCTTAAGCAGGCCAAAATCTTAGCTTGCTATGCCCTTGCCTAGCAAATCAACCTCCTCGCATGTCGAATCTGATCAAAATCACAACGAATACGTCACAATAGTCCAAGGGAACATAACCCAATCGAAAAGACTCGAACAATATCAAAAATTACGAAATTTGCAAAACCCGAGCCCCGGTCCAACTTCTTGAAAATCAAAAAATTTTAACATCAACGGATTCCTTATCTCGCCACGAGTCCATACATATAAAAATTACCAAAATCGGAGTCCAAATGACCCCTCAAATCCCCATTATAACTCTCTTAAGTTTCAAGCCCTAACCTCCATTCTTAACCCTTGATTCCTTAAATTTTTCAGTCTTAATTCATGTATTTGCACCATAAAATTGTGGTTTAAGTTCAATAATCCTTACCTTATTGAAACCCTCTTCAAAATCGCCCAAAAACTCTCCAAGCCTGAAGTGAAATATGTTAACTCTTTCAAAATTCGCAAAGAAGACCAACTAAATATTCTGCCCAGTCTTTCTCGCTTCTGCTGTCCCATTTCCGCTTATGCGGGACTGCTTCCGCGGTCGCTCCATTCACTTCTGCGGACTTCCACTTAAAGCACCCGACCGCTTCTGCGGCTCCAAATTTCGCAGCAGCGAAACTGCTCATGCGGTCCACCCTTCCACTTTTGCGAAAACTGCCTCAAGACCCAAAACCGCTTCTGCGGCTTCCTCCTCCACTTTTGCGAAACTACACTTGCGGTCCAATAACCGCAGGTGCAAAAATACCAGATACCAGCAGAAGCCTGCAATTCATCAAGGCTCAAAAATCCCCGATAGCCATCCGAAATCATCCTGAGGCCCCCGGGACCTCAACCAAAAACACAAACATGATCCAACACCTTATTCAAACTTGCTCGAATCATCAAAACACCACAAATAACACCTAAACTATCAAATTACATCAAATTCAAGCCTAAGTTCATCCAAATATTTCGAAACTTGCATTCGATCAAAAATCCAACCAAAACACCTCCGAATCAACTGAAATTTTGCACCCGCATCCCAAATCACCTAACGAAGCTATTGCAACTCTCGAAATTCCATTCCGACCCTTGGATCAAATTCTCACCTATCAACTAGAATTCATCAAAATACTAACTTCGCCAATTCAAATCTAATTCTACAACGGGCCTCTAAAAGAACTTCCGATCACACTCATAAGTCACAAATCATCCCCCTAAGATAACATAATCACCGGAAATCACATCTGAAACCTCTAACTCAATAGTCAACATCCAGTTGACTTTTCCAAAACAAGCCTTCCTTTAAGAGACTAAGTGTCTCATTCCCATCTAAAACCAATCCAAATTGACTCATTCACCCAAGACTCCTATAATGAAACATAAGGAAGCAGAAAATGGGGGAAACAGGTGGTAACTCACGTGACAATGGGTCGGGTCATCACACCTCATTAAGTTGCTCGGCTTGGAAGAAAGTCCTTATTCCTTGCATTCCACACTTATAGTGATGGAATTTCTTATTAGGATGCCCGTACACCTTTCCCCATTTTGGACCGCCAGCAGCCTGCGTCCACATTCGCTCAACATCCTCGTTCAATAGTTGGATTTGCGCGCCCGATTCATTAGGTGGCTGATTGCGTATGAATTGCTCCACTACAGCTGTGAACTGACCCTATAAGAAAAATTACATTGAATTAATATTTCAAAATTTATATAAAGGTAAATCAAAATTCTTAATGGAAAGTGAAAACTTACATGTACAGTCGAGGCTCAGCCCTCAACCCACCTTTCTTGGTCTGTCTCTTTCTTCTTCTTTACAATATGAGTCTCCTTGAAGAGCTCATCTTGGTTCATCGGACGCCCCAACTTTTTTTCCTGAAAACTCATAAATTTTAGTTAATAAACAGAATACATATACTTTGAAAATTAAAATAAATTAAGCAATTACGTATCGC
>MU683353.1:162153-175309 GCA_026770625.1 Nicotiana glauca
ATATATATATATATATATATATATATATATATATATATATATATATATATATATATATATATATTTGATAAAAGCTTAGTGCGTTAATACATAATTCGATATAATATTAGCTAAATTTGATATAATTCGATATATATATATAAGCTAAGTTATATTCTATAATACATATTTAGATGGAAATATGATAAATATAAATAATTATACTACTTAAAAGAACATTTATTCCTTAAATTGATTGATGATTGCCTCCTTCAGCGAGAATGAAAATTCACTCCAAGTCGCATAAGGACCATCATAAATCTTTCTGGTGGATTTGGTGATGATACTTGTAGTAATATTACTAGGGATGAACTTGCAATTTAATATAAAAAAAGACATTAATATCTTAGTAAAACTATACAAAACAAAAAAAAGTAAAAATAACAAATAACTCTTACCCATCTCCCTCAGGGACTATGATGATCCTGCCATATTCATCATAATGCACATCCTCGTCATCATCAGCATCATTGTCCGAAGCATGTATATCGGAGGAATGTGTGGAAGGTGTAGGGGGGTCAGAGCTAGTATCTCGCAGGCGAAGGCCTACAATAGATGGAGTCCCAAATAAAGATGGATGCGAGCACTGGGACTGCGAGCCCTGGGAGTGCGACATAGCTGTATGGGCCACAAGTGGATGAGACACAGATAGCTGTGACTCGAGTGGCTGCGACACGGATGGCTGTGATCCATGTGGATGTGACATGGATTGATGCGATCCATGAGCTGCTGATGGATGCAATCTATGTGGTAGTGAGACATGTGGACTGTATGTAAGTCGTACAATCCTATGGCCCTATGAAGAAAGACTTGGCGTCTGCATGAAGGTGTAGGGCTGGTGATGCGTTGGCAGCTCATAATAGCCCCGGGGTGGAGGCCCAGACATAGGCATAGGCACATCCATCTGTGAAGAGGCGGGAAGGGATTGAGTAGTATCTTTTACCCTCCTCATTGGTTTCCTAGCTTTTTCTCGACCCCGAGAACCAGTAGGATAATTGTTACCTCGACCCTTGCCTGTCATCTACATAATATAATAATAGTTAGATTGAAACATATAAAGAAACTAGCTATTAATGAGAGTTATTAAAGAAACCAACTTTTTAAAGCTCATTGACGTATAGTTCCTCGTTCGAGAATTCTTCTTCCTCACTAGTTTGAGCTTCATCAGTTGATTTTTCTTCCTCGTTGCCTATAATTCTTACTTCATCTATATCAACTTCTTCCAATATGTGTTCAGGATGTACCAAATCATTTTCTAAAACTTCGTCCACTATTTGGTGAACACTGGACATATCGTTTTGATATGTAACATCTAACACATTCTCGACTTCTACCCTACCCACAGGCTTAGTTTTTATTACAACCCACCAATCAGACTTATTCCGCCGCAATGAATAAGAAGCATAATACAATTTCCTAACATTACGTGCAATTATAAAAGGATCATAGCGATCATACTCCCTCGTATGATTAACCTCAATTATGTTGTATTGATTGTGTACTCTTGTACCTCTTGTTGGATGTGGGTCAAACCACTTGCATCTAAAGAGTATCAATTTCTTATTTGGCAAACCTGCATATTCTAGTTCTATTATATCTTTGAGCACACCATAATAATCAATATCTCCATCTTGGTTGCCATCACCACCTTGAAACCACACCCCACTGTTGTTGCTATTTTTATTTTTAGAGCAATTCTCTGTATGAAACTTATAACCATTCACAACGCACTTAGAAATGGTTGTGATCTCAACCCCAGGTCCCCAAGATACATCTTTCAAAAATTGATTTACACCATTATTTAGATCATTTACCTACAGATCGTTAAATAAATTCATAAGTTAGCATAACTTCCAAACATTGTTTACCTATATAGTGTTAGAATATTTTAAGGAGAAACTTACAAATTGTTTGAACCACGTATCAAATCTCGTATATACAGTATCATGGCCAAATTGACCCACAAAGTGACGGTGACACATCAAATATTTGTAGTAGTTGCATTGAGATGTAATCACAGTAATTTTTAGATTTTAATAAATACTAAATCAATACTTACTTGAGATATGGTATAACTTCGGGACAATTTAGCAACACGTGAAGTGTAGCTGACTTGTACTCCATATCACTCAAACTTATCTTTCTAACATCCTTAGAACATCGGCCTGGTTGATTGAATATGGACAGAGGCGGATATAATGGATCATTCCTAAGGTCGACCGTGTGCTTGTTGGGCTTATTCCTAGCACATGGCATATTACTCTCAAAATAATAAGAACAAAAAATAGGCAGTTTCCTTCGCAATATAAGCTTCGCATATAGATCTTTCAATCCTATTCCTCTACTTAACAAATTGTTTGCATTTGCCAATTATCCTACATAATTTCTGGTTAGCCAAGAACATTTGTTTAAACTAAAATAGAAAATTACATCAAACCTAAAATATTACCTCTCAAAGAGATACATCCATCTGCATTGAACAGGCCCTCCAAGTCATTCCTCGTGTACAAGGTGGATTGGAAAGTGTTCCATCACATCAAAAAACCCACATGGAAATATCTTTTTCATCTTAGCAGAAGTTACACGAATGTTCTGATCCATCCAGAGTAGGTTTTCTTCCCTTAATGTGGAAGAACACAAGTCTTTGAAAAAAAACTAATCTCTATGATAGGTTTCCAGATTCGTTCAGGCAAACCAGAAAATGCAATAGGCACTAAGGTCTCCATGAAAACATGACAGTCGTGACTTTTCAAATGGCTCAACTTCCCTACCTCCATATCAACATTTTTCTCAAAATTCAACGCATAACCCTCAGGCATCTTCAATTTCGCTACCCAATCACAAATTTGTCGTCTTTCCTCCAAAGTGAATGTGTAACTTGCTTTGGGCTTGAACACCTTACCATTGTTTGTTGTCTGCAAGTATAATTCAGGCTGCCTGCAATACTCTTGTAAGTCCATTCAAGCCTTCGGGTTATCCTTTGTCTTACCTTTAACATCCATCACTGTGTTGAACAAATTGTCAAAATAGTTCTTCTCAATATGCATGACATCAAGGTTGTGATGAAGAAGATTATCCTTCCAATAAGGCAACTCCCAAAATATACTCTGTTTCATCCAATTATGAGTAACACCGTATCCGGGGAATCTATAAGGTGGAGCTTCAGTAACTTTACTGAAGTTCTGGACCCTCTCCCAAATTTCCTCACCTGAAAGTATCGGAGCTGGGAAATCATATTCCATTTTATTCTTTTTGAATGCATTTTTCATCCTTCTAAACTCATGAAGTTGATAAAAACCATGATTGCTTTCGACCATATTTCAAAGTGAACGATTTACTATTTTTCATGCAGTAAGGACAAGCTAGCTTCCCAGCAGTCATCCACCCAGACAACATTCCATATGCAGGAAAATTGTTAATTTTCCTCATTACATTAGCACGCAAAATGAAATTATGCTTGGTTGATATGTTATATGTTTCAACACCATCGTACCACAATTGTTTTAGCTCATCAATCAAACGTTGCAAATATACATCAATCAAACTCTTCGGATTATGTGGACCGGGGATAATACAATTTTAGAATAACTATGGGCTATTCATACACAAATCGGGTGGTAGATTATAAGGTGTAAGAAAGATAGGCCAATATGAATGTGGTGTGGCAGATACAGAAGGCGTGAAGCCATCCGCACACAGACCTAATCAAACATTCCTTGGTTCAGTAGCAAAATCCAGATATGTCCTATCAAAGTTCTTCCAAGCTTCTCCATCTAAAGGATGACACATAACACCAGGTGGTCTTCTATTTTCAAAGTTCCATCTCATATGAGGAGCAGAACTCATCGACGCATATAACCTCTTTAACCTAGGTATAAGAGGTAAATAATGCATCGACTTGATAGCGACCATATTCCCACTAAAAAGCCTCCTGAAATGAGGCTTTTCGCTAGATTTACAATTGTCCAAACCTGCATCATCTTTATAATATAGCATGCAACCATCTTCACAACAATCAATTCTCATTAACGAAAGTCCTAACTTAGAAACTATTCTCTTTGCATTGTAGAAATCACCAAGTAATTCGATATCAGTGCCAACTAGTTCACGCATAAGGTCAATGAAGGAGTCCATGGCTCTTTGAGAAATATTTCAATCAGATTTCATACTTAGTAATCTAACTGCAACAGACAACTCAAAGTGCGAACTCCCGTTACATAGTGGTCGATTAGCTTCCTCTAAAGCTTCATAAAAAATTTTTGCGTCATCATTAGGAGTTTGTTCAACATTTTCATTGGGCTCGCCCCCAAAGTTCATCCCAAAAGCATACGTAACCATATCATGAATTTTAGAATCATAATTTGTATTCTCCACCGACCTACTACTTTTACCCACAACCATATTATGAAATATCCCATGCCTACCATCGATCTCTCCATGACTAGTCCACACAAAGTGATTCGCTATAAACCACTTACTATAAATATGAACCTTAACTTTCTCCAGTTTTCCAAACTTCATACAGTCGCACCTAACACAAGGGCACGTAATTACTCCTTGATTTATGTATGGCGGAAGTGACATTGCATGTCTAATAAATTCATCAACCCCTTCTACAAAATCCTCCCGCAATCCCCGCCGATTAGGATAATTTCTACTGTAAATCCAAGTGAGATGTTCCATCTATATAAATAAAGCAAGAACAAATTAATTTAGTTAGTTCAAGTATTTATAATGTATTCTTATTTAGGACAATGTATTACAAGTACTCTTATTTAGGTATTGCTAATGTATGAATTATTTTTTTTCACAATTTAACTCAATATAAATTAATACAAGAACTAAAAGATCATAATTTCTACCTTAATTTCATAAATCTATTGTAGTTCAAACCAAAAACCCTAATACTAAGAAGGTAGATTACTAACCTTGGTAAAAGCTTTTAAGAATTTGGGGAAAACTTGCATTATTATAACAAAATTCTCTGCCTTCTCTCTAGGAAGAAGGATGAATAGTGATTCCGTCACTATTCTTCGGCCATAACTCCATCTTCCGGCAAGGTAACATCACAAGATTGGTCTAAAAATAACACCCTTCTCATTCCGAACAACATCCTTTGTTTTTATCCTAAGATTTTTAACTACTCGCAACAGATCTTAAATTTTATTTTGCGATTTACTGTTGCAAGCTATCTTCTTTAGTCAATTTTAATTAAATTACTGAAGACCTACATAGTTTCTACTTGGTTTCAAAATAATCTAGTTTTTCATTCTTATAAATCTATTTTATCGTTTTGAAGACTAGAGAGATAATTTTTATGTTTTGGGTGCCATGGTAAATCTAGCCGGCGGCTAGCCACCTTCTCCGGCTGGTCAGCCTAATCCAACCATTGCCCAGACCCCCTCAACCTCTAACACTAATACCGAGCCTTTAGATTAATCTAAAATCTTAAAACCTTCGACCATGAACAGTACCATGCAAGAACGAGCTGCTACTATTGAACCAATTCCACTACGTCGCGTAGCTTTTGTCAATGGACAACCTATGGTGAAGTTTACAGAGGGAGAAGTTAAGAGAATGAATGCTATAGAAGGCCTACAATATGCTGTCGTATGCAAATTTGCGTATGGATGGCCGAAGATCAATGAATTACGTTGAGTAGTTCTAATTCAATGTGGGATTAAAGGAGAATGTAATATTGGCTTTCTTCGAGATAGGCATTTACTGATCCAATTTACTCTCTGGCAAGATTTCATTGATTTTTTCTCAAAAGGAGTTTACTATATCAAATATAAGCATAGGAATAAGTATCAACTGTGAACTTTGATTTATGATCATGTCACGACCACCCGGATTTCCCACCATTGGGATCGTGATGGCGCCTACTCGTGGCAGCTAGGCAAGCCAATTTACTCACCATTTTCATTAGTAAAACCATCCTGTTGTCAATTTATAGCATCATTAATAATAACAACAATAACTGCGGAAGTCTAATTTTATAAGTCTAAAATAAATATGAAATGCTCAATAATATTCTCTACCCAAGATTTGGTGTCACATACTCACGAACCACTAAGAATAAACTACATATAAAGGTCTGAAAGAAATATAACAGCTGTCTATCTCGAAACAATGGGGCAACAGTATAAATGAAAAACATAAGAAGAGACGCCGGGCCTGCGGACGCCTGCAAGGCTACCTCAGTCTCGTGAGAATAAAATCCTGCTCCCGAACTACTGCTGCTGTTGCTTCTCACAACCTGGACCTGTGCAAAAATGCACAGAAATGTAGTATCAGCACAACCGACCTCATGTGCTGGTAAGTGTCTATCCTAACCCCGGCGAAGTAGTGACGAGGCTAGACTGGACACGAATAAACCTGTGCAATTATAAATATACAGCGGAAATCGAATACCAAGTAATTAATAACATTAGAGGAGAAAACATGCTATGGGGAAAATACAATTAACAGTAATCCAGAGCAACAACCAAACAGCTTAAAGTCCACAATGAAACAAGAAATCAATGATTAGACATAACCACAGATATCAACAACTGTTGCGGCGTGCAACCCGCTCCATAATTACCATTATTGCGGCGTGCAAGCCGCTCAACATATCACTGTTTTGGCGTGCAACCCGACCCACATTATTTATCATTTATCATTGTTGCGGCGCGCAACCCGATCCTCAGTATCATTTGTTGCGGTGTGCAACTCGCTCCCCAATATCATATAACAGTCTGAGTCCCCAAGCAACAGTCACAATGAAGGGACACACAGCAGACAAATACATAGCAAACATCCCGGCAAGGGAGTACAATTAACAATTCAATCATCCCGGCAAAAGATCACAATTATTAGTTCAATCATCCCGGCAAGGGAGAATACATTAACTACTTACGTCCCGACAAGGGAATAATCAACAACGTTTTCCTTTTTTTCCTTACTTTACTTATCTTATAATTCACTTTACTATTCTGAGCCAACGCTCCAAAGAATCCAGTCATTTCATATACTTTCAATATTCGTATCACAATTAGAGCCAATGCTCCCAGGAATCAAATAATTATTTTACCATTCACATGTTATTCACAACATATAGAATTTCTCCAATAAATACGGAGTTCACAACCAAGTCATGGTAATCACATTATAAAGACTCACGGTCATGCTCAACACCAATGTATAGATACTCGTCACCATGCCTATACATCATACTCGATCACATAGCAATTAGCAACAAGTCTCAACTCATATTCCCTCAAGCTAGGGTTAGACCAAACACTTACCTCGAAGGTTTACGGCCAATTTAATCCTTAAGCAATGCCTTTCCTTTTGAATTTGGCTCATTTTCAATCGTATCTACACACAATTGATTTAATATCATCAATAATACTCAACAATCCAACCCAAATACCTAAATATAATCTTTCCAATATTCTGCCCAAAATTTGCAAAACCGACCCCGGGCTCGCTTGGTCAAAACAGGAGGTTCGAACCAAAATAAATTCACCCATGACCCCACGAATCCAAAGATATAATTTGTTTTAAGATTCGACCCCAAATTGGGGTTGAATTACCCAAAATTCTCAAAACCCTAACTTTGCTCAAAACCCATAATTTCTACCTTAAACTTCATGATTTAGGGCTAGGATTTCAGTAATTAATGAAAAAAAATTGAAAGAAATAAGTGGAACAATGCTTACCCAAGAAGTTTTGATGAATAGGAGCTTCTATGGATGCCTAAGTGCTTGGAGGGGAAAGGGCTTCGTGTAAAATTATGAAATTCCCGTCACTGGTTCTGTTTTTAACTTAAAAATTCGCTGGGCAAAATTGTTCATCGCATTCGTGACACACCTGTCGCGTTCGCGATGAAGGAAGACGGTTAAGCATCGCGTTCGCATGGAAGAGGATGCGAACGCGAAGAGGAAAAAGGTGGGGGTCCAGAACTTGGTCTACGCGAACGCGTGGACTCTAACGCGAACGCGAGGAAGGAAGGAACTATAACTACGCGAACGCGTGAATAGGTTCACGAACGCGTAGGAGGGGACCAGGCCAGCATCGTGATCGCATAAGGGTGACTGCGAACGCGAAGAACAAATCCGGTCTGCAACAACTGAAGAAAATCTACTATGTTTCTAAGTGAAAAACCACCCCGACACCCCTCCGAAACACTCCCGAGCCCTCGGAGCTCCAAACCAAATATACACACTGACTCAAAAACATCATACGAACTTGCTCGCGCGATCAAATCTCCAAAACAATATCATTTACAGAGAATCAAGCCTCAAAACTCATGATTCTCCTTTCAAAATTCATAAATTTCCAACTTTAGACATTTAGGTCGAAACACGTCAAACGACGTCCGATTTCGACCAAACTTTACAGGAAGCGCTTAAACAATATATAAGACTTGTACCAGGCGTTCGAACCAAAATACGAGCCCGATACCATATTCTTTTAATCAATTTTTATTTTCATTTTCCTTAATAATTTCAGAAAAATAATTTAACAGAAAAATTCTTTTACTCAGGTTCTAGACCTCGGATTTCGACTCCGGGCACATGCCCAAGTCCCATATTTTTCTACGGACCTTTCGGGACCATCCAATCTCGGGTCCGGGTCCGTTTACCAAAAATGTTGACCAAAGTCAACTATAATCATATTAATAACAAAATTCTTCAAATTTTTCATAGAATTCACATATTCTAACACAGAAATTTTCCAGCTAAGCGTCCTGACTGCGCACGCAAATTGGGGCGATAGAAAATGAGGTTTTCAAGGCCTCGGAAGCACAGAACAGATGAGGAAAATAGGTGATGACCCTTTGGGTCATCATAGATCACAAATTCAAAGTTGGAGAAGAAGCTCCAAAGGTTATGGCATGGATACCCTTTCCAAACTTGTTGCCAACTTATTAAGTTAGAGAAAGCCTATTTTCCTTAGCCTCATCTGTTGGGTAACCTTTGCATCTTGACTTGGCAACAATAAATAAAACAAGGCCTAGTTGCGCGCATGTGAAGGTATTGGTGGATTTGTTAGCTCATCTTCCAAAGAAGGTGCGGATGGATATTTTGAATAAAGTAATAGGAGACGTGAGAACTGAGTGGATAAATATAAAATACGATTATTTTCCCAAGTATTGTAAGGAGTGTAAATTGCAAGGTCATGATATGATTGAATGTTGGAGGCTTCGTCCGGAGCTTATGGAATCTAATGCTGCTGAAAAATAGGTGGCTGAGAAGGAAGAAATGCATATCGAGCAGAGCCCTCTAATGGTTTTGTCAAGTGGAAAGGTTGTAGGCAATGTAGTAGGTAAAAGGAAGGAACAATGGAAAGAGGTCAGGGATAATAGAATAAAGAAGACTTTCAATCCAAATGGGGTGCAGGCTGCTACTGGAAAAGAAATTATTCTAGTTACTCAAGGTAAAAATCAACAAGCGCAAGTAGGAAATAAATTTGCATTGCTAGGGGTTGAGGAACATGATATAACTGAAGAGAACGAGGTGCAGAATCAAGTTCAAGGAATAAGTAATACTGTTGTGCTGCAAAACAAAAGAAAGGAATTAGCTCCTGTGCAAAATGTGGAAATTTTTTTGAATAACAATGCTACTGTCCAAGCAAATGATTGAGTGGGAAAAGAATTGATGTTGGTACACTCTAGTGCTAACAAATTTGCAATGTTACAGAATGATAATGTCAGCAATGAGGCAAATGATTCAGAGGAGCAGGAATTTGATTTTTCAACTAGACAAATGGTACAAAAGGTAACTTCTCCTAGTTCAACTAGGAGACAAACATCCAAGACACAACCCAAGAAACTAAACCCTGCAGCACCTACTTTAAATCCTATAGCAATAAGAAATCATGCAGCAAATAGGGAATCAACTGCTGATTGTGTACAAAAATGATTTGGGGAATGAGCAACATTTTCATAATGAGTCAACTGCCCAATGGGTTCAAAAAGCATTCAAAAATAATGTAGTTCAGGTCAATACTTCATGTCAAGACATTCTTTCACAGGACACCATAGTTGAACAACAATTAGCAAACAATAAGGATAATGAATTTGTTGAGGATACAGATTTTGAGAAATTCAGGACCAATGAAAAAGAAAAATGGGCAGGCGGGAGATTATGGCTCAACAAAACAAAGGAAGTCTTAGAAGATGGTCAGATTCCATATACAGTGCATAGTGATGAAGAAAATGGAGGAAATGAAGTGGAATATGAGGATCAAAGTGTTAATTGTAATGCCAATGCAATCAATATTCAAAGCATCAGCGAATGCACAAATGCAGCAACAGAAAAGACAAAAGAGGGGAATATTAATATTATAGATCCAGGAGGGACTTCACATAATGTTGTTAGTAATGTCTTGAAAGAAGCTGAAAATGCAGACAAGAAACAAGAGAAGAATGCAGACAAGAACCAAGATAAGACAGTGCAGGTTTATGCAAAAAGTACTCTTCCATTGAGCACAGTGCAGGATATAGCATGAAGTAATGTTCCATCGAACAATACACAGCTTTTAACCAATGAGCATGCTGAAAAAGATGTTGTACTTATCACCCAGGCAGATGATATTGTGACATCAAAAGAAGTAGTAGAAGCACATGATCAAGCTGACCACGCATAACTTAAAGGTAGGAACATGGATGAGGAATCCACTGCACAAAATTTCCTTAATGTTGCTAAGAAGGGAGATCTATCGCCAAGGCTTATTGAACTAGTAAAATCTGCAACAAAAAGAAGAAAGAAATAGTCAAAAGAGACTTCTACTATCCCAGTTAGTGGAGTAGGCTATGGTGAATGTGTCAAACAAGATTTGGGCTTTCATTGATGAAATTTTTTAGGTTACTATTTTATGTAACATGACTCAATAGCTGACTTTGAGATTAATGCACACTGAAACACATGTTGAGCTCATCCTTACACTAGTTTATACCAAATATGATCGCACTGAAAGAATAGAACTATGGGATACTTTGTATGCAATGGCATCAGATATGACAGTACCATGGCTATTTGGAGGCGACTTTAATGTGATATGGGACGAGGAAGAGAAATATGGGGGTTTGCCAGTTTCTCTCATTGAAGTAGATGACTTTAGACACTGCATCAATACCTGCAACTTGATAGATTTGGGATTTAAAGGAAGCATATTTACATGGTGTAATGGAAGATCAGAGGAAGACTGTATTTTTAAAAGATTGGATAGATGTTTTGGCAATAATGAATTGCAACAGACCTTTCCTGGATTTGAGGTAACTCACCTGTCCAAAATTAGGTCTGATCATTGCCCAATGCTGCTGAAATGTGATATAGAAACTCCTCCACTTAAGAAGTCATTCCGATTTCTTAACTTCTAGACAAAGCATGAAACCTTCAAAGATGTAGTGAAGGAGAATTGGAATGCTGATTTTAATGCTAATCCTTTCTGCATTTTTAACTACAAGTTAAAGAAGCTTAAGCAAACACTATCTACCTGGAGCAGAGCTACATATGGGGATACATTCCAGAAGATTTCAAGCCTTGAGGAGGTGGTCTTGGTTCATGAAAGACAATTTGAAGCAAATCCTACACAGATGAATAGACAAAGATTACAACAGTCCAAGCTGAAATGATTAAATATCTTGCATTAGAAGAAGAATTCTGGAGGCAAAAAGCTGGCATGTTATGCTTCAAAGATGGCGATAGAAATACTAAATTCTTCCATGCTCAAATTAATGAGAGAAGGAAGGGACTGAAATTATCAAGGATCCAGAATAGCCTTGGTAATTGGATTGAAGAAGATCACGTAATAGCAGAAAAAGCATTAAAGTTCTACAAGGATCAATTTACTAAGAGTGCAGTTCCTAATGCTTTTGATATTCTAAATCATGTACCTTCAATGGTAGATAGCGATCAACATGAAAGATTGATGGCTTTGCCTTCCAATGAAGAAGTGAAGAGAGTAGTTATGGGTTTGAATGGGGAATCAGCAGGTGGACCGGATGGTTTCATTGGAGCCTTTTACCAAACATGCTGGGAAATCATTGAAGAAGATGTAGTCGGCATGGTCAAGGCTTTCTTTTGCGGTCAGCAGTTGCCAATGAGTGTGACTCACACAAACCTGGTTTTATTACCAAAGAAAAAAGAAGTGATTACCTTTGCAGACATGAGACCAATCAGTCTCAGCAACTTTGTTAACAAGATTTTCTCGAGGGTTATTCATGAAAGGTTAGTTAAATTATTACCAAGCATAATCACAGAGAGACAGGCATGTTTTGTGAAGGGCAGAAGCATAGTTGAGAATGTACTGTTAACTCAAATATCATTACGGATATCAGGTTGAGAACAAAAGCAGGTCCAAATATTGTGTTTAAGCTCATGGTGACTGAGTAATTGGGGTTTGGCGGCCATGGTGACTAAATAATTGGGGTGGGGCAGATGTTCTTTGGGTAGGGAAAGTTAATACATAATTTTTTTTTCAAACAAATACACCTGTCATTTAATGATTTATCCATTTGACATGTCATCCGCAATTGTAACACACGCATCATGTTTGTTGGTCTTTGGTGTTTAGTTGATCTACTTTATTAAATGCTTGAAATGTCTAGATGAAAATAGGATCAGTTGAGGTATTCAGTTGGTCGTTGAGAACAACTTAAAGTGATTGTTTATGTATTTCGCCTTTTTAATACATGGATAAGCATGTATAAAGAGAGAACTACCCTTTTAAAATGCCTCCCCTTACGCCCACGCCTTTTAAAATACCAATTTAGTTGGCACAAATTAAGATGTTAA
Organism: Nicotiana glauca; assembly: GCA_026770625.1. Taxonomy (NCBI): domain Eukaryota; kingdom Viridiplantae; phylum Streptophyta; class Magnoliopsida; order Solanales; family Solanaceae; genus Nicotiana; species Nicotiana glauca. Next base: position 174,981 of record MU683353.1, read on the forward strand.
TTGTTTATAGATAAGTGCGAGTAAAATAAATATTAAAATAATTTCTTTTTTTACCAATAGTTATTCTAATACTTTGTCTAATTCTTCTTCTTATACTTTCTCTAATTCTATTTATATAATAGTTTGATAGTTCAATGTTAATTTCAGTAAGTTATAAAAATTATATCCTTATAGAATGAATAAAATATTTTCAAATGTAATTAAATAGCAAGTATGTCATATAAATAACGATGAAATTTTATTTTGGCTGTCAGAACGATACTGTGTTGTACAAATTCGCATTTGAATAGAAAGTTTATTGATTTGAGGTTCGTTCTTATCTTTTTTTT
>MDKF010522430.1:0-71797 GCA_026770625.1 Nicotiana glauca
AACAGTTAAAGCGACCGTGCTAGAACCACGGAATCCGGGAATGCCTAACACCTTCTCCCGGATTAACAGAATTCCCTACCTAGGATTTCTAGTTCGCGGACTGTAATAGAGTCAAACTTTCCTCGGTTCGGGATTAATTCGGTGGCTTGAGACACCATTATATTCTCAAGTGGCGACTCTAAAAAATTTAAATAACCAATCCCGTTCCGACCGTCCTTTAATTGGAAAAACTCTTTTTATGTTTATATCCTTTTCGCTGGGGTGTAAGCGCCGTAAAAAAGAGGTGTGACACACATTACATTCTAAAATGGACCCTTGGGTCCCCTGTAACATCAAACGTCTCGAACTTAGGATTTTTGTACCACTCAGGCAGTTCGACATCGGGCTGTATGCAAAGATCTTCATAGTTCAGCCCTTTAATTCCCTTACTTCCTTCAACGCCTTGAATTTGGCTAGTCAACTTCTTAAGTTCTTCGGCCAGGTTTCTGATGAGAAAGTATTTATCATCAGACTCGGGTGTACTTGAGATGGGTTGGGTAGAGTGTGGCATAGTCTCCACGTAGATGGGGGTATTCTGGTGGGTGTGGCAGTGGTCATTTGTGGAGTTTTGGAGTTTTGGGATGAGCGTCAGGGTGTTGTTTGAGGTATGACAAGTGTGGCAGTGGTGGTGAGGAGCGGGATGGTTTTGTTGCTTTGGGATGTTCTGTGGAGGTGTAGGGTTCTGAGCATTTGAGAAATTGATATCTGGAGTAGTGAGGGAAAATGACAGATTTGCCAGATTCTAAACCTGATCAAGTTCTTCTTGGAATTTCAACAGCTTTTGTTCGAGTTGGGATGTATTTTCTTTGGAAACCTGAGTAACATAACCATGAGTGACCTCTACCCGTTCAGTTGAGTTCTCCTTTCTGGCGCTGTTCAAATCATCCATCTTCCCTTTGTTCTTGTTTTTGACAGGACAAAGAGGAGGAGTGGGTGGAGGGCCCCTAGATCTCGTGGAATAAGATGGTGTTACCAGAGTGCACGAACTAACCTTTGGGGAGGGAAAATAATAAACAAGAAGTAAAAACAAAAAGGTAACAAGTTAGTGAGGATTATAAAAAGTGTTGCAATATTTAAACATATAGTGCAGAATGTAAGCCATGTCCTAATTTGGGGACCTCTTTGTGCCCGAGGTAGGCCTAGTGAAAAATTGATTTGGAGAACTTAGAATGCTAAATGCCTTATTTTATTGATAAAAAGTATACGAATCCCAAATCGGCACTAAATAATAGGAAATAAAAGTCGCTAGTGGCTATTGGCCTTATTACATTTCATAAAAAGAAGAAAACTCCTATCTATTTGGTCCCAGAAGGACCTTCCCTAGATTTGGTATCCCTGGCTCCATTGAACAGCTTTCCCAGCTCACAATGTCCCAGGAATAGGTAGGCTCTGGCTAGATGTCCGCCTTCTTTTCCTTCAGCATTTTGGCAGTCTTCGACCCTCTTGAGAAATTTCTTCTCCAACTCCACTATGCGTCGCTCCACGTATCCCAGTCGCTTGTTGGCACTGACAGCCATGTCCTTCCATTCCTCAATTAACTTTTGATTAGCTTCTTGTATCTCACGGTTCTTGCTTTTGCACTCCCGGATCCTCTTGCGCAGTTGGTTGTATTTGACCTGTGCCTCAGCTTTTTTATCTATGACCCTGTGATCTCGAAAAAACCCAGGCTGGCTCAGGACATCATGCTTATCCTCCAACCAGCCAGAATAGTAGGGAGCACAACCAGCATGGTATCTATCTGGCTCGATAGTATCCCTCCCCATGATGATCTTGCAGTGCCACATATGCTGAGCTTGGCACTTGTAAGGACTATCATCATCCTGGAAGTCAGCTCGAAAGTGACTCATCTTGTCAACCCTAGGTACAACCTGCTTCCTACCCACTTGCCTCATAACCCAGAGAGGGACGTAAGGGTATGTTCCTCTCAGGCCGATCAATATCAGGAAAGGTGCATCTCTGGATCGGGTGATGAACTCCTCGGTCGAAAACCACTCGAACATCTATTGTACCTGGTCATCAGTTAGATTTTCGAAGAGTTTGACCCATTCTCCGGTTGGGCGAACATATTGGGCATGTAATTCATTCGCTTCGGATGATGAAAAGCGATATGATCATCCCAGTCCCTTCGCTGAATTTCTTGTCGATATTCACCCTTTTGGAGATGCTCCACGAGCCAAAGTTGAAGTAGCAAATTGTAGCCTTCGAAGTGTTTGGCTCCCTTTTGACACTTCTCTAGGGCTCGGTATATTTTCGCAATGATCATGGGCACAATGCTGAATGGTTGCCCGCCAATTCCTTCCATTAAGGTCTTAGTTACCATAGCTAGTCTGGTGTGGATTCTTGATTTCTTCATTGGAAACACGATCAATCCCAGGAAATAAAACATGAATACAAAGACCTTTGGTGAATGTGGCCTAATGATGTGATGTCAAACTCGTCAGGATAGGTACGATAGGATTTGCGGTGACCGTACCTCTCGTACAAATTATCAAAAGGGTTGCAGGATTCCTTCAAACATGTCAGTTCTAGATTCTTCTTCAAACCCATCATTTTGAGAAAACCCCTGCCCTTGTGGTTCTCAGGCATTAACAAACCCGGAGTTTCCCATGGTATACCAGCCAATCCTCCTATTTCTTTTAGTAACGGTGTCATTTCAATGTCCCCGAAGCGGAATATGGACCTCACACCCAAATTACATAACCAGAATAGGGACAAGTGCAGTGTGGAAATACCAGGCCTCATATGTACAAGTTCAGAGGGAGCTCATGGGTCCCCAGGCAAGACTCACAAGAGGGGGGCAGAGCTTAAATCTAAAAGGAGAGTGAAGAGTGCAGAAACTGAGTTCTAACAGCTGAGGGAATAAAGGAGAGGGAAAGGGTGATGGGAGATAGCTTTTAACACTTCAAATAATTGATAATTTCACACCAAGGGGCAGAGGATGGGGAATCCATTGCAAGGAGCCTATATACTTAGGCATGAGTTAAATCTGGGCATGCACGTCAATAGGGAGTGCTGCCATGCTTGTAAAATCAATCAGAACACACACATATAAGGGTAACATGGAGGTTGTGATCCTAGAAGGACAAGGTTTGGGTCATGCTCAGCAATATTCGATGCTGTCATGCCCCAAACAAACCATAAGTATTAAGCACATTGGGGTAGGGATTTAGGATTCATAATACATTGATTCAAAAAAGGAGAAAATAAATTACAACATGCTAAATAAAGGTACTAAATTAGATACAAGCAGTAGGCAGATAAGAATGCAAGAACATTAAGTAATAATGTTGTTGTTGATGCTGAAAACTTAATTAGAACATACCAGTCAAAGAAGCAAAGTGCAGTAAAGAAAAGTAGCAAGACTTTGAAATATAGCCTTTGCACTCAGCCGACTAAACAGGTCGTAGTGCAAGTAGTAAAGCAAGAGAGTGTTTGAGTGTAAGTGTGAGTTCAGAACTAAAAGTGTTCGTGTCCTTTTTTTGCGAAAGACTTAGGGTATTCATAGTTGAAATTATGTAGTGAAATAAGGTAAAAATAATAGTAGTATATTAATTTAAGAAATCAGAATCAATCAATTAGAGAATCAAGGAAGTACTCCCTTAAGTTAAGGGAACGGAAAGATTCAGTACCATATAAGGCAAGAAGAAAAAATCAGTGCATGATTAAATAAGGAAGGAGTCAAGGTTTAGTAGGCATAGAGTAGTCAATTAGGACCAAATTCAGAAAAAAACAAATTAAGGAATGGCCCAGTAAAAACAAGGTACTATAGTAGATAAGGTAATGAAATCAGTTAATTTAAACAGACGAGTAGAATTCTAGGGCTTTGAAAAAGGTGAATGAACAAGAGTAGTAAATAGAGTTAGCCATATAGATAGAAAGAAACATGAAATGAGAAAACACAATCATTCAGAGGTGGTATAAGTAGGCTAAGATTCAGCAGAACATATTCAAAGCATGGTGACCACGAGACATTAACAAGAATCAGGTAAATAGGCTAGCACACAGAACCCAGGCAAAGGAAGTCAGGCTATCACACATAACCAAAGCAAAGAAAACATGTCAACACACAGAACCAAGGCAAAGAAAATTAGGCTGACACACATAACCAAAGCGAAGAAAACATGCTGACACATAGAACCAAAGTAAAGAAATCATGCTAACACATATAACCAGAGTGAAGAAAATCATTTAGGGTATTTAGCAGAGCCAAGTTAAAAAGAAGGAGGAGCAAAAAATCGGCCAAAATAAACAAGGAAAAGGTTTAATCATAGAGAAATCGGTTGAAGCATACGTAAAAGAGCTTCGAGAAACCCTAGTTTTCCAAAGAAAGTAAAAACAGTTCAAAGTAGATGATCTTTCAGAAGAAGCTCGAGAATAAGCAGATCATAGAAGAAAACATGCTTAAAGCATGAAAAAAATAACAGCGTTATGAGAGATTCAGGAGAGATTTATGGTTTCAAAAGGAAACCCAAATAGAAATTGAAAGAACCTATTGTAATGTCACAAATTGTAACACATATGGTGTGATTTTGCCCGAAATCACACCGGAGAAGCCTCGAAAAACAAAACCGGAAACCCTAGGTCCAAATCGACATGGCCCAGAACCCCTGAGGACCTTAGAGATGTTGAGCAAGGCGGTGAGAGACCCATTGGAGACTTGGGGTTGAAAGAAGGTGGCTGGAGATGGCAGGAGAAAGAGGCGATTGACGGAGTCTAGGGTTAGGTTTGAGAGAGGAGAGAAGATGAGAGCATCTGAAGGCGGCATCTTTGGAAAATGGCTTAGGGTTGGGGGTCGTATGAATTAAAATGGTAAGAACAAATTCTAGCCATTGATCTTTTAGATCAACGGTCCTGACCTAATGGGTTTTTGGATCGGGTAGATGTGTATAGGGTCTACGTCGGGTGATTGAGTTATAACAATAAAAATTTGGATGGGAAATGATCCGATTTTGGCTACAACTGAAAGCCAAATTTGGCTATAACTTGAATAGCCAATTTTCCCCTATTTAATTTATAAAAATAATATAAATTAATTTCTGGGAATAAATTCAAAGTTTCAAAATGATTTATAAAACATAATCAACTATCTAAAAATACCGGACCTAATTTTAGGAAGATAAACGTAATTAATCCTAAAAGAGGCTAATATTGTAATTACATATAATTTAACTTTGAAAAATACTAAATGACTTTGTAAAAATATGAAAAAATTATATTAGCCACATTTTAGTATAAATATGAAAATCCAATAAATGAATCACCAAAAAATGATAATTTTAGGAATAATTATTGGATTTTTAAGGATAAAATAGGGCAATAAATTGATTTAAAAATCTTTAAAAATTAAGAAAAAATAGTAAAATACTTGGACATACTTATATATGCAAGCACATGCTATTTTGAAAGTATTTTGCATATTAAAAATATATAGAAAAAAATTGGGTATCAACATCAGGCAAGCTTCACTTGGGCCTAATACATTTGCATTTGACCTTATGGTTGGAAACAAGTTGATTTGCGAAGAATGGTGCTAGTTGTGACCTTTAGACTTTTGTGTTGACTAAAAAATCATAGAGTGAATTCTTGGAGCCATTTGTGTTGCTCAATGTTATCTAGGGTTATTGTGGGCCCTCGACTCTGTCTCTTTGGCAATCCAATAGCTTGTGAGGTGAGGTTTTAATTTGCAAGTCCAAGTCCCATGCCAATAAGTCTAGAACTTGCCCCAAATATTTTTCTAGGCAAAGTTCTAAGTGTAGATCGGTGAATATAGGCTCTCCTTGATCCAACTTGAAACTTGAAAGCATCCATAGCCACCCATATATGATATCCCTAGTCAAGCCCGTTGAGCCGAAGTCCATGTTCTTTCAACAACCATGGTACAAGCCTTTATCTGTTCTATAATGACCCCGTCTTGGCATTTTCGTAGCACAACTAGCAAAAACACAAGTTTAGGGAGAGAGACAAGGAATGTCAAAGTGATAAAAGGTACAAAATGAAGAAAATGAAAGGCAAGAAGAAAAGAAAGAGCCAAAAAGTCACAAAGAAACATAATAGTATAGAAAAAATAAATAAAGGGATTCAATGGAAGCAATGATGAAAGGCTTGGAATGATTTGAAAAGGAGAAAAATGATTATCATGAACAAGAAAGAGTGGCAGAGTGTCTTTCTATTCCCCTAAGGAAGAAGAAAATGACTCAAAGAGTGTCATGACCCCAAACCCGGACCCGGTCGTGCTGGCGCCTCTCATGAAGACAAGGTCAGCCACTAATCCCAATTCGAAGTTAAACAGTTAATCAACAAGAAAAACTGTCTAAAACATGATTTAGTAATACTAAGTAGCGGATAATATCATGATTATTCGGAATTACAACCCAAACACAGCCCTAACCAGGGTGTCACTAGTCATGAGCGTCTATAAACAATAACACAAGTTTGCTAAGTCTGAAAACTAGTACAACTGTCTGATACAAAATGGAAATTTTAAAGGAGGAGAAACACGAGACTGCGGATGCCAAGCAGCTACCTCATGCACTCCGAATGTCCGCCTAAAGCTGGAAGAATTAGCACTTGGGAGTGGAACCCGCTACGCCTAAATCTGCACACAGGGTGTAGGGATTAAAGTGAGTATTCCAACTCAGTGAGTAACAAATGTAAATAACGACTGAAAGTATGAAAACACGTAAGGCACAAGGCATTCTACAAGGGAGTAGTAAAACCATTTAAAAACAATAAACCAGTAAATAAACAAGTAAAAGTCCTTTTTCCACAAATAAACATATAATTAACAGGCAATTAAGGAAAATAAATACGTAACGGTTCGCCCCTCGGGCATTGTATCAACAAAACTGCCTGTCGGGCAACATCTCAGAACAATATGAGCCCCTCGGGCTCAATCTCACATCACAATGTGTACCCGTATTCACCGGGGGTATGCAGACTCCTGGAGGGGCCCCTTACGGCCCAAGCGCAATATCAAGCCATCTCGTGACATCATAAAAAGGCTCTCGGCCTCATATCAATATCAAGCTACTTCGTGCACACACAATCACAAGCCCTCGGCATCAAATCAATATCAGTGTTTCCTCACAACATAGGCTCTCGGCCTTACTCAGTCAAAAATTCTCATAAGCCACTCAGGCAATAGTAAAACTGTGTTTCTTATCCCAAACATTATTTAACATGTCATTCAAGTACTAAAACTAAGTAATAATGTTTGAGTATGAAAAACAGTGGAAAATAGCATGACTAAGTTCAAGTATAAAGTCAAAACAGTGATGAAATATCAATAAAAATCCCCGATGGGTTCAAATAGTTGGCACGAAGCCCAAATATGGCATTCAGCCCAAATAATGATGATAGCAAATAGATTTCAATCAAATATGTAGTAAAATAATCAATCGAGACCGGCCAAGTCACAATCCCCAATAGTGCACGACCCCATGCTCGTCATCAAGCGCGTGCCTCACCTCAATATATCACTACGATGTGCAATCCATGGTATCAAATCCTCAGAACATCATTTACAATCATTACTCACCTCGAACTAGTATAATCTGTAGCTCGCGATGCCTTTGCCCCTCGAATCAGCCACCACTCACGTCGAATCTATCTAAAATCAGAACGAGGACGTCAAAATGTGCTAAGGGAATGAAGCCCAAGCGAAAACAATATCTAATTCGCACAAATCCCGAAATTACCAAAACTCGACCCCCGAGCCCACACCTCAAAATTCAATAATTTTTACAACAATAGATTCCTTATCTCCCCACGAGTTCATAGATATCAAAAGTTCATAAATCCGACCTCAAAATGGTCCATCAAATCCTCAATCATAGGTCTCCAATACTAAACCCTAGGTTCCCAAATTTCAGCCTTAATTTCCTTAATTTCTAGCTCTAATCCATGAAATAATAGCATATGAATGAGTTCCAAGTCCAAATTCCTTACCTCAATGATGTTCCCATGAAATCCCTCTTTCAAATAGCCCAAAAAGCTCCAAAGTTGAAGTCAAAAATGGTAAAATAGCTCAAATTAGCGAAATGAAATAACTTATATGTTCTGCCCAGACCTTTTCGCATCTGTGGCACTTAAACCGCATCTTCATGTGGTACCGCATTTGCGATTAAATCCTCCGCTTCTACGGAAATCAATTAATAGCCCAAATTCGCACCTGCGACCTTACTTCCGCATCTACGACTCTGCAGATGTGGCCATCCTAACCGCTTCTGCGGTATCTGCTCACCAGCCCTATTCCGCTTCTACGACCTAGCCTCCGCTTATGCGACGCCGCACCTACGGTTCCCAATCAATGCAAAAATATCAGAAGCAGCAAATTCAGCAGCTGCAACAAAAATCCAACTTCTCCGTCAACCATCCGAAATCACCCCGGGGCCCCTGGGACCTCAACCAAAAGCCCAAAAACATCCTAAAACCTTATTCAAACTTGTTCCAACCATCAAAACACCTCAAACAACATCAAATCACCCTAAACACATTAGATTCAAGCCTAAGTTTTAAAAATCTTCCAAATTCCTCTTTCGATAAAAAACCCAACCAAACTCGCCCGAATAACCTAAAATTTTTCACACACATCCCAAATGACATAACAAAGCTATTGCAACTCTCTGAATTCCATTCCGACCCCTATATCAAAATCTCTCCTACCGATCAAAAATCGCCAAAATATCAACTTCGCCAATTCAAGCCTAAATCTACTCCAAACCTCCAAAACCCATTCCGATCACACTCCTAAGTCTCAAATCACCTCCCATAGCTAACAAAACCATCAGAACTCATATCCGAGCCCTCTAACACATAAGTCAACATCTGGTTGTCTTTTCCAACCTAAGCTTCCCTAAAAGAGACTAAGTGTCTCAAACTTCACCAAAATTATTCCGGATTCGATCCGACCAACCCGATAACACAAAACACGAATAAACAAAGAATAAAGAAATGGAAATGGGGAAACAGAGCAGTAACTCATGAGACGACTGGCCGGTTCGTCACATCCTCCCCAACTTAAATAAACGTTCGTCCTCGAATGAGCCAAGAAACATACCTGAAGCGTCAAACATGTGAGAAAATTTTCTTTGCATCTCTTGCTCAGTCTCCCAGGTAGCCTCATCTACGGGCCGACCTCTCCACTGCACCTTCACTGAAGCTATATCCTTTGACTTAAACTTTCAAATGTGATGACCCAAAATAGCTACTAGCTCCACATCATAGGTCATATCATCATCCATCTGAACCGAGCGAAAATCTAAAAGATGAGACAGATCCCCAATATACTTATGGAGCATAGAAACATGGAATACCAGATGCACACTTGACGAGCTGGGTGGCAAAGCAAGCTCATAAGCCACTTCCCCAAACCTCTGAAGTACCTCAAATGGGACAATAAACCGCGGACTCAACTTCCCTTTATTCCCGAATCTCATAACACCCTTCATGGGCGAAACCTTCACAGAAACTTCTCACCAACCATGTACGACACGTCTCGCACCTTACTGTCCGCATAACTCTTTTGCCTTGATTGTGCTGTACAGAGCCTCTCCTGAATCACCTTCACCTTATCTAACCTATCCTGTACTAAATCTGTCCCCAATAGCCTAGCCTCACCAGGCTCGAACTACCTAACTAGAGATCTACACTGCCTCCCATGCAAAGCCTCATATAGAGCAACCTGAATACTCGACTGATGCCTGTTGTTATAAGCAAACTCTTCAAGTGGTAGAAACTGATCCCATGACCCTCCAAAATCAATGACACAAGCATGCAACATGTCCTCCAATATCTAAATAGTACGCTCTAAGGATGAAAAGCTGTGCTCAACTCGACCTGAGTAGCCAACTCTCACTGCACAAACTTCCAAAACTGCGAGGTAAACTGAGTGCCTCTATCTGAAATGATGGAAACTGGGACACCATGCAAATGAACAATCTCCCAGATATAGATCCCTGCCAACCGCTCTGAAGAATAGGTAGTACACACAGGAATAAAGTGCGCGGACTTGGTCAGCCAATCCACAATCACCCAAATAGCATCAAACTTCCTCAAAGTCTGTGGCAGTCTAACAACAAAGTCTATAGTGATCCTCTCCCACTTCCACTATGGAATATCCATCCGCTGGAGCAAGTCACCCGGTCTCTGATGCTCATATTTCACCTGCTGACAATTGAGACACTGAGCTACAAATCCCACAATGTCTTTCTTCATTCTCCTCCACCAATAGTGCTGCCTCAAATCCTGATACATCTTTGCAGCACCCGGATGAATGGAATACTGTGAGCTATGGGCCTCATCCAGAATCAACTCCCAAATCCCATCCACATTAGGCACAAAATTCCGGCCCTGCATCATCAACACCCCATCATCACCAATGGTGACATCTCTAGCATCATCATGCTGAACTCTATCTCTAAGGACAAGCAAATGCAGATCATCATACTGGCGCTCTCTGATGTGATCATATAAAGAAGATCAAGAAATCGCACAAGCAAATACCCAACTGGGCTCTGAAATATCCAACCTCATGAATCGGTTGGCCAAGGCCTAAACATCAACTATAAGAGGTTTCTGCCCAACTGAAATATAGGCCAAACTCCCCACTGCCTTTCGACTCAAGGCATCGTCCACCAGATTGGCCTTTCTCGGATGGTACAATATAGTGATATCATAATCCTTAAGAAACTCCAACTATCTCTGCTGCCTCAAATTAAGATCCTTTTGCTTGAACAAATGCTGAAGACTGCGATGATCAATGAGCACCTCACAAGATACGCTATACAAGTAATGCCTCCAAATCTTCAACACGTGAACTATGTCAGCCAACTCCAGATCATGAACGAGGTAGTATTCTCATGGGGCTTCAACTGACGAGAAGCATAAGCGATAACTTTACCCTCCTGCATTAACACACAATCGATACCTACTCTCAAAGCGTCACAATACACGGTATATGAACCTGAAACTGATGGAAAAACCAACATTGGAGCTGTAGTCAAGGCTGTCTTGAGCTTTTGAAAGCTCTCCTCACACTCGTCCGACCATACAAATGAAACACCCTTATGAGTCAACTTGGTCAAGGGCGATGTGATAGATGAGAATCCCTGAATAAACCGGCGATAATAGCCTGCCAAACCAAGAAAGCTGCGAATCTCTATCGCTGAGGACGGTCTGTGCCAACTCTGAACCACCTCTATCTTCTTTGGATCAACTTAAATACGCTCACTGGACACCACGTGTCCCAAGAATGCCACTGAACCGAGCCAAAACTCATACTTGGAGAACTTTGCATAAAGCTTCTCTTCCCTCAATCTCTACAACACAACCATCAAATCTCCGTGTGCTCCTCCTGACTACACGAATATACCAGAATATCATCAATGAAGACTATGATGAACGAGTCAAGATAAGGCCAAAACACGATGTTCATCAAATGCATGAATGCTTCTGGGGCATTGGTCAGCCCAAAAGACATAACAGGGAACGCATAATGACCATATATGGTCCCAAAGGCCGTCTTAAGAATATTTGAATCCCTGATCTTCAATTGGTGATAGCCTGAACGGAGATCAATCTTGGAGAACACTCTCGCTCCCTGAAGCTGGTCAACTAAATCATCAATGCGCGCAAAGGATACTTGTTCTTAATTGTTACTTTGTTCAATTACCTATAATTAATGCACATTCTCATAGTGCCATCCTTCTTCTTCACAAACAGAACCGGTGAATCCTAAGGATGCACTAGGACGAATGAAACCCTTATCAAGTAGTTCCTGAAGTTGCCCCTTCAACTCCTTCAACTCCATTGGTGCCATACGATACAGCGGAATAGAAATGGGCTGAGTGCTCGATATTAGGTCAATACCAAAATTAATATCCCTATTCGGCGGCATGCCCAGTAGGTCTACAGGAAATACATCAGGGAAATCCCTCACAACTGCAACAGAATCAATATTGGGAGTCTCAGCTCTGACATCCTTCACAAAGGCTAGACACGTAAGACAATCCTTCCCAACCATACACTGGGCCTTTAAGAAAGTGATCACTCTACTAGGAACATAATCGGTCACACGTCGCCACTCGATCCGTGGCACACCTGGTATAGCCAATGTGACTGTCTTAGGATAACACTCCAGAATAGAACGGGATGGAGATAGCCAATCCATGCACAGAATGACATCGAAATCCACCATATTCAATAATAATAGATCAACTCGGGTCTCTAGACCCCCAATAGTCACCACACATGACCGTTACACACGGTCCACAATAACAGTATCGCCTACCGGGTAGATATATAAACAGGTAAAGAAAGAAACTCATGGGGCATACCCAAATAACAATCAAAGTATGATGACACATAAAAAAGTTGGATCCAGGATCAAAGAATACACATGCATCTCTATGAGAGACTGAAACAATACTTATAATAACAACATCTGAAGCAATATCATCGGATCTGCCTGGAAGAGCATAGAAATAGTACTAACCTCCCTATAATTGACCTCCCCCTCTGGGGAGACTCCTGGTTGACTGACCTCCACCCCTAGCTAGTTGGAAGGGTGGTGGCGAAGCAACTGGCGCTAAAGCAGATGACTGACCCCTCTTCTGAGATGAACTAGCAAAATGACGAGGACATTGCCTCCACATGTGTCCTATCTAACCACACTCATAACAACTCCCAGGAGCTAGAGAAGGGGACTGAAGGGAACCTCTCGCATCGAAGTGACTAACAGATGCACTCGACATAGAAGAGCCCTGAACTGAGGGAGCGCGGGATGAACTCTGAGTTAGAAGGGCACTAAGTGATGACTGGCCCTGATACGAACTGTGAGAACCATGACCCGATGACGGCCCATGATAACCTGGGCGTGCTGGCTGAGCAGGCTTAAATGGACGGCCTCTGCCGTGCTGAAACTGACCCCTCAAAGGAGCATCACTGTAACTACCAGATCCTCGAGGCCTCTTAGCCTCTATCTCCTCTCGCTCCTAGTGACGATAGACTCAATCTCTCAGGCAATATCCATAAACTCCTCGAATGTAGCACTAGTTACCCTCTCCCTGTTCATAAGGATATGGAGCTGATAAGTAAGACAATCAACAAACCTCCTGATCCTCTCTCTATCTATCGAGACCAACCAGATGGCAAGGAGAGCCAAATTAGAGAACCTCAACTCATACTATGACACGGTTATCTCCCCCTAACGCAACCACTCGAACTGCCTATGCAGCTCCTCTCTGCGAGACTATGTCACATACTTCTCCAGAAAGAGAACGGAGAATTGCTGCCAGGTAAGGGGTCCTGCACCAACAGGCCTACTCCTCTCAAAATCCTCCCACCAAGTGAAAGCAGGTCCTTAAAACTGATAAGTAGGGAAAGCGACCCTGCTGGTCTCCGGAATACCCGCGGTACAAAGCATCCTCTGGCACTTGTCCATAAAGCCCTAGGCATACCCGCCCTCTGTACTACTGAAGGTCGGAGGCTGAAGCCTACCAAATCTCACCAACCTACGCTGCTCGTCCTCTGGCATAGCAGGAACTACATAGTCCTAAGCAGTTGCAACCGACTGAGCAGGGTGTGCCCCTGGCATCTGAAGTCCCTGCATGACCTGTTCAGGTGTGCGAGCAGCAAGAGTCTAACTGCCTCTTCCGGCCTGAGAAATAGCTGCGACTGTAGTGGCTGAAACCGCCTGAGCTAGGCCAGTCCAAATAGATAAGATCTGATCCAATGACTCCTGAAAACCCAAAATCATAATGGGCACAACTGGTGCCTGAGCTGGTGCTGTTGGAGCATCCACAGCTGGGACCTGGTCCTGAACTAGGGCAGCTGGTAGATCTACATGTGCTTCCCTCGCTGCTCTACCTCTACCACGACCACGTCCTCGGCCTTTAGTGGCCACAACTGGGGTACTGGTGGCCATCCATCCTGACCGGTAGCGCGTGTCCTGACCATCTGTGAGAGAATAGAATAATAAAAGTTTAGTACTTGGATGAATAAATTTGTACGACAAAAATATCAAGAATATAAAGTTTTTCCTAAAGGTTCTGCAGCCTCTCGAGGATAAATACAGACGTCTCTTTATCGATCCGTAAGACTCTACTAAACCTGCTCATGACTCGTGAGACCTGTGTAACCTAGGCTCTAATACCAACTTGTCACTACCCCAAACTCGGACCCGATCATGATGGTGCCTCTCGTGAAGTCAAGGCCAGCCAATCCCAATTTGAAGTTAAACAGTTAATCAACAAGAAAAACAATCTAAAACATGATTTAATAATAGTAAGTAGCAGATAATATCATGATAATGCGGAAGTACAACCCAAAGCCCTAACTGGGATATCACTAGTCATGAGCGTCTATAAGCAATAACACAAGTCTACTAAGTTTGAAAACTAGTACAACTGTCTGATACAAAATGGAAATGATAAAGGAGGAGAAACTTGGGACTGCGGATGCCAGGCAGCTACCTTGTGTACTCCAAATGTCTGCCTGAAGTTTGAAGAATCAGCACTGGGGAATGGAACCCACTATGCCTGAATTTGCACACAGGGTGTAGGGAGTAAAGTGAGTACTCCAACTCAGTTAGTAACAAATGTAAATAATGACTGAAAGTATGAAAAAATGTAAGGCACAAAACATTCTATAAGGGAGCAGTAAAACCATTTAAAAATAGTAAACTAGTAAATAAATAAGTAAAAGTCCGTTTTTCCACAAATAAGCATATAATTGACAGGCAATTAAGGAAAATAAACACGTAAAGGTTCGCACCTCAGGCACTATTAAAAAAAACTGCCCCTGGGGCAACATCTCAGAACAATATCAGCCCCTCGGGCTCAATCTCATATCACAATGGGTACCCGCGCTCACCGGAGGTGTGCAGGCTCCCGGAGGAGCCCCGTACGGCCCAAGCGCAATATCAAGCCATCTCATGGCATCATAAATAGGCTTGGCCTCATATCAATATCAAGCCATATCGAGGCACACAATCTCTAGCCCTCGGCCTCAAATCAATATTAGTGTTTCCTCACAACATAGGCTCTCCGCCTTACTCAGTCAAAAATTCTCACAAGCCACTCGGGCAATAGTAAAATAGTATTTCTTAGCCCAAACATTATTCAAAATATCATTCAAGTATGAAAACTGAGCAAACATGGCCGAGTATGAAAAACGACTGAAAATAGCATGACTAAGTTCAAGTATAAAGTCAAAACAGTGAGGAAATATCAATAAAAATCCCCGAAGGGTTAAAATAGTTGGCATGAAGCCCAAATATGGCATTCAACCCAAATAATGATGATAGCAAATAGATTTCAATCAAAAACGCAGTAAAATCATCAACCGATACGGACCAAGTCACAATCCCCAATAGTGCACGACCCCATGCTCGTCATCAAGCATGTGCCTCACCTCAATATAGCACTACGATGTGCAATCCGGGGTTTCAAACCCTCAGAACATTATTTACAATCATTACTCACCTCGAATAGGTCAAATCTCTCGCTCGCGATGCCTTTTCCCTTCAAATCCGCCTCCATTCGCGTCGAATCTATCCAAAATACAAGCGAGGACATCAAAATATGCTAAGGGAACGAAGCCCAAGTGAATACAATCAATAATTGACACAAATACCAAAATTACCAAAACCCGACCCCGATCCCGCACCTCGAAATTCAATAATTTTTACACCAATAGATTCCTTATCTCCCCACGAGTTCATACATATCAAAAGTTCATAAATCCAACCTCAAATGGTCCATCAAATCCTCAATCATAAGTCTCCAATACTAAACCCTAGGTTCCCCAAATTTCATGCTTAATTTCCTTAATTTCTAGCTCTAATCCATGAAATAATAGCATACGAATGAGTTTTAAGTCCAAATTCCTTACCTCAATGATGTTCCCTTGAAATCCCTCTTTCAAATCGTCCAAAAAGCTCTAAAGCCGAAGTCAAAAATGGTGAAATAGCTCAAATTCGAGAAATGAAATAACTTATATGTTTTGCCCAGACCATTCTACATATGCGACACTTAAACCGCATCTGCGGTACTGCATTTGCAGTTAAATCCTCCGCTTCTGCGGAAATCACTTAATAGCCCAAATCCATACCTGCGATCTTACTTCCGCATCTACGACTCCGCAGATGCGGCCACCCTAACCGCTTCTGTAGTATCTACTCACCAGCCATATTTCGCTTCTGCAACCTAGCCTCCGCCTATGTGACACCGCACATGTGGTCCCCAAACCGCAGGTGCAAAAATATCAGAAGCAGCAAATTCAGCAGCAGCAACAAAAATCCAACTTCTCCGTCAACCATCCGAAATCATCCTGAGGCCCCCGGGACCTCAACCAAAAGCACAAATACATCCTAAAACCTTATTAAAACTTGTTCCAATCATCAAAACACCTCAAACAGCATCAAATCACCCTAATTATTTGATTCAAGCTTAAGTTTCTAAAATCTTTCAAATTCCGCTTTCGATAAAAAAAACCCAACCAAACCATGCCTGAATAACCTGAAATTTTGCACACTCATCCCAAATGATATAATGAAGCTACTACAACTCTCGGAATTCCATTCCGACCCCTATATCAAAATCTCGCCTACCAATCAGAAATCACCAAAATATCAACTTCGCAATTCAATCCTAAATCTACTCCAAACCTCCAAAACCCATTTTGATCAAACTCCTAAGTCTCAAATCACCTCCCCAAGCTAACCAAACCATCAGAACTCACATCCGAGCCCTCTAACATATAAGTCAACATCCGGTTGGCTTTTCCAACCCAAGCTTCCTTAAAAGAGACTAAGTGTCTCAAACTTCACCTAAATCATTTCTGATTCGATCCGACCCACCCGATACCACAAAACACGGATAAACAAAGCATAAAGAAATGGAAATGGGGGAAATGGAGTGGTACTCATGAGACGACTTGCCGGGTCGTCACAAAGAGTCAAGAAAGTGTGAGTCAAAATGAGAAAGCTAAAGTGCTTTGGTAAAGATGAGACCTTTATAGATCGTTATATCCTACCATAAACCAAAATCCTTCATTACATTCCTGTAAAAGCCCCATACGATTTCAATTTGAGTGAGCTTACATTAGTGGTAATTTACATAAGGGGCAAGCTTATGGTACTTAGAGCCAGACTTGTGACCTTCCTTTGAGAGAGATGAGCGCACTTTTCCACAATCCTTGTTCTGAATGCTACAATATAAAGTGAGATTTGCTTATGGAGAGTATAGGAGTAAGATTTTGGGTTCCATAATGACCTACATAGTAGAGCGAACTTCCTTCATGAGTTAAGTCAACTCTTGATGCTCTTGTGTCGCTTTAGAGCTATGGTGCTAAAAAGGTTGTGTGTTGTTGATAATTCATTTGTTTTGAGGGTAATTGTTCATACCAATTGATTCTTGATGAATTCACCTTAGTAGAACTGAAATTTTCCTTTCTTTTATCTTGTGGAGGTGGGAATTACTTTGTTTGCTTAAGGACAAGTAAAAGCTTAAGTTTGGGGGAGTTGATAACTATGCATTTTAGCCTATATTATGCTCTCTTTTGCTTATGTTTTGAATAAAAAATGTGTAAAAGTATTCCCGAAAACTGACTTAAGGTGCTTGTCAGCAGGGTTTGGTCAAAATGAGGCAAGAAAGTTATAATAAACTCATGAAGGTGTTAAAATTGCACAAGTTCAAAGCTGGGACTGAAGCGCTAACCGCGATGGGAAAGCACGGTTGCGTAAGTTCCACTACTGAAGCAGACACAATTACATGGGCCGCGGAAGTGAGATTCAAAGGAGATGTTTTGGAGAAAAGAGTGACCGCTGATTGCGATGAAAAAGCGCGGCCACAGAATACCTAATGCGGTCGCGGTGGTATTTCCGCTGAGAGCGTTGATCGAACCTCAGAGACTATGCAAGTTGAGCTTGACTAAGGAGCACGGTCCGCGTCCAAAATTACGTGGTCGTGGTTGATGCTATTGCGGAGGTGGTGCCTTTTATGCTGTCCGAGAAACCAAGGCCAAACCAAGCACAAAATTTAAGAAACACAGTCCGCGCATGTTTTTGCACGGCCGCTAAAGTCCATGCACTGAGGCACTCAGTATTTCACCCACAGAGGAACCTCCGTAGGGGTACTTTTGTCCAGTAATTTCAGTGGTGTATAAATAGATCTTTTTCATATTTTTAGGTTATCTTTTTATCAGTGAGCTCGTGAACAGTCGTACTTTACCATTTAGAGTAATTTTAAAGTAGCTTCAGCTTATATTCTTACATTTTGTTCTTGTAATCAACTTTTATGGCTTATATTTCATCTCCATCTTTGGTTTCTACCTTGATTATGAGTAGCTAAACCCATTAGCTAGGGTTGTGACCCAACCCTAGTGTGGGTATTTAATGGTTCTTCAATTTTAGGGTCTATTTGTTTATAGGCCAATGATATTTAGCTTAATTCATGCTTTGTTTGTAGAATTGGTGATTGCAAACACTGATTCGTGCCTTGATGACTTACACTCTTCTTGAGAAAGAGACACTAAGTCTAGGAAAATTATGCTAACAAGGAATTGGGATGCATTCAATAGGTTGATAGCCCTAATTAAAGGGATAAATATAGAAATGCTAATACCCAACTTGAGCCAATATCATTTGTTATGCATGAACACCCATTTGGACTTGAGAAAGTCAAATCGGGCTAAGTCACTCAAACTACCAAGAATAATAGAGTGAGAACTTATGTGTGATGGTTATATCTGATCGAAGACAACCTTGTACTACTATTGAGTAGCAAGAGAGGTTGAAGCAGCTTTTACCTGATGAGGTTGGGATCGATTTTCACAGGTGGCTAGATATTGGAGTTGAGTTTCTATCTAAAGTGGAGTTGTGTATTTGTTCCTAATTGCACTTCTAAACATTTTTTGTTATGAATTTAATTCTAATTTTATAATACTATAATGCTAAATTAGATTAGGTAAACCTATGGTTAAACTATTGCAAGTTGTTCAAATAGATAAAAGGAACTAGGGTAGTGACTTTCTCCTAGGTGGTCAATTGATGGATTCTTAAGTCTAAATCTAGATTGTCACATTTGGGTAGTATGATATAACCATTGCACGATTCTACTCACTCTATATCTCTCGAAAGCTCGAGTGATTTTGCCAGAATTAACTTTCTCAAGACCAATTGGTTATGCAAATTTGTGCAAGCAATCAAGGTTCAAGTTGGGTATTACTATCTCTAGGTTTAACCCTTTAATTGGGGATATCAATCTCTTGAATACACCACATTCCTTGTTGGACCAATTTCCTGGACTTAGGCTCTCTTTCTTAAGAAGAGCCAAAGTCTACTAGGCATAAACTAGTATTTGCCACCACTAATTCAACATTAAAACCCTAAATTAGCCCAAATACCAAACACCCATAGACAATCAAGCATCAAAATACAAGACCCATCAATTATCCACACTAGGGTTGAGCCACAATCCTAGCTAATGGGTCTAGCTACTCATAATTGTAGATGAAAACAAAGAAATAGATGAAGAAAAACCCATAATAATTAATTGCTATATAAAACTTGAAAATTCAATGGTAAAATTAAGCTAAAATTACTCAAAATGGTAAAGGAAATGAGTTCACGAGCGCAGCTCTAGATCCAAAACTATCTGATGACCTAAACATGGGAAAAGAAACTATTTATACTAGGCTAAAAATTCTGGACAAAAATACCCCTGCGAGGCTAGTACGGACCGCACAAAATCGAGTGCGGACGCACTAAAGCTCTTGGCTTGACCTTTTTGCTATCTAAAGTTCGGCCACTGCGGACCGTACAAAATGCACCGCGGCCGTGGTGGCTTCTACTACGGTCTGCACAAAATGGACCGCAGACCGCATTGGGCATAATCCTCCAATTATCATCTCTTTGAACCTTGGCTCTGCGGACCGCCCGAAATCGAGCGCGGCCGCAATAAACCCAATGCGGAATGCACAAAACCCTTTGTGGCTGCATTGCCTGATGGCCTGAAAAACATAGTCTCTGAACTTCATCTTTGCAGACCACACAGAATGGTGTGCGGCCGCACTGGCCGTGTTTGACTAAGCTTGGTCTTGTCTTGGTACTTGTGTAAGTTTCACTCCTTTTTGAGCTAGTTTTTGACACCTTGTCACCTTGATTATTAAACCTGCAACCAAGCACAACTTGTGATCCTTTGGGACTATTTTGTACACATTTATAGTCAAAACTTAAGCAAGAAGGAGTGTAAAATGCATCATAATCCCTAGTTATCAACTCCCCTAAACTTAAGCTTTTTCTTGTCCTCAAGCAAACAAAATAAGACCCACCCTTTAAGAGTTAATCCAAGAAAAATACAGCCGACCTAAAGTGACCTCATCTAGCCTCAATTGGTACTAACAATTGCCCTCAATTCAAATGAATCATTAACAACATTCACTCTTTTAAACACCATGGATTTAGTGCGACAAAAGAGCATTAAGAGTTGACTCAACACATCAAGGAACCTCATTCTATTACTTTGGTCATTGTGGAACCCAAACTCACTCATCCTCGACTCTCCCTAAGCAAGCCTCACCTTTGAGATATTAGCACTTAGAATGAGGTTAATGGAAATACACTCATCTCTCTCAAGAAAAAGTCACAAGTCCGGCTCTAAGTATCATATGCTTGCCCCTTATGTGAGTTACCACTAATGCAAGCTTCATTCAACTAGAGATCATATAGGGATTTTGTGGAGACATAGTGAAGGCTTTTGGTTCAGGGTAGGAACTGTTTAGTCTAAGTAGGTTCCATCTCCCCTTTAGCACTTCTTTTGCTTCATTTTGGCACTCATTCACTTGACTTTTTAAGTCATTTCACTTCTTTCTAAGGGGTTAGAGAGACACACTATCACTCTTCTTGTTCATTTCAAATATTTTCTCCTTTCTCAACTTTCCACACCTTTCATTCTTTTGCTTTTCTTGAATCCCTTTATTCATTTCTACATTGAACATTCTTTTTGTCTTTTTGCTTTTCTTTCTTTTTCATTGCCTTTCCTTTTCTTTATTTTTTACGTTTTATCACTTTGTTGCAATCCTCGTCTCTGCCCCCAAACTTATACTTTTGCCATGTTCTATGGAAATATCGGGTGCCAAGAGAGGGTATCTTTAGAACGGGTAAAGTCTTGTATCGCGGTTCTTGAAGGAAAAAGGTTTATGGCTCAAAAGGGTTGACTAGAGATTTTATCATTGGTAGGATATGTAAGTGTTCAAGCTATCATTTGGATCAAGGAGAGCCTATAATCACATCTCAAGTCAAATTCCACTTAGGATTTTGCCTAGACAAACATTCAAGACAAGTTCTAGACCAGTGGCTCAGGACTGGGACTTGTAATGCAATTTCTCACCACACAAGTTATGGGATCGCTAAGACACAGAGTCGGGGGCCTACAACAACCTTAGATAATATTTGAGCATATAATGGTCCCAAAAAACTACTTGATGATTATCGGCCAACACAAGAGTCTCAAGGTCACAACTTTCACCATCCTATACACAATGATTTGTTTTTGACCATAAGATCAAAGGCAAATATTCTAGGCCCAAGTGAAGGTTTGCTTGAGGAACCCTTACCACTAACTACTAAAAGGCAAAAAAGAAAAGAAAAACAGACTCAAACCCTTAAGAAGGTTGTCATGCCATCCATCATCGGGAAGAGCCACTCGGTTCACATAAATTCCACCTTTGGAAAGAACCATGGCATTAAGAAAACCAAAGATTTATTGCAAAAATTCAAAACAAGAAGCTACGAACATCAATAATAAGCTAGGAAAGAAAAACTGCGGGAAGTAAAATGAATATATACAAGAGAACCCCAAACCCCAAAATCAACTAAAAACCTCTACCTTCTCTCTAGGAAGAAGGGTGAATAGTGATTCTATCACTATTCATCGGCCATAACTCCGGCATCCGGCAAGGTAACATCACAAAATTGGTCCCAAAAGAAGCTCCTTCTATTTGTGAAAAATCTCCATTTGGTTTTATTCAAAAATCCATAACCAAATAAAACAGATCTTGTATTTCTTGTGATCGAATTACTGTTGCAACAAGGGTTCTTGCATTCATTAATGTTCATTTGTAACGTTATTGATATTGGATTGTTGAAGAACAAATTGGAGTAGCAGCAAATTTACTCTTCTTCTTCTTCACGTAAATGTAGCCTTGAAGAGATTCATGAATACTGTGACCTCTCCCCAGCCTTTGGTTGTGGGAGAGTAAATCCAAAACCCCATACAAAATCCAAACCTTACTTCCAAGCAATCGTATACATCTCAAGTCATTGGAAAAGTTGCTGCTGCAAAATTGCAAAAAATGGAGCTTTGTCCAATTACGTTTGAACATGGTGAACCTACTGTGGAGTTCACCATTGAAGAGGTGAATGCTTTCACCATTCAAGAAGGTTTAAATCAAGCAGTAATCCTTAAATTCTCGTATGGCAGACCTGATCTTCACGAGTTGCGGTAGATTTTTTCGAAATAATTTGATGTTAAGGGCTACAGTAATATCGGACAATTGGAATATCGACATATTCTGGTAAGATTTGATTTGTTTTAACATTTTATTCATGTTTTATCAAAATCCACAGGATATGTTAAGTCGAAGGGAGATAAGCTCTTCTTTAGATCGTTTCCTTTGTCAATTGGATTTAATCCGCGAGAAGAAACGTCGAAGGCAGTTGTTTGGATCTTCTTACCTGAGTTACCTACAAATTTTGCAAAGACGTCTCTAATGTCCATAGCATCTGCAATGGGAAAGACACTACCTACGGACAAAGTGACTCAAGATCGAACTAGACTAAGCACGACGAGGGTTAAGGTGTTGTTAGACTTATTAGACAAACATCCTAAGAGAATTAGGATTCATATTGGGGATACGAAATCTGGGAAGCTAGTTGAATATTATCAAGACATTGTGAATGATAAATTCCCAAATTACTGCACTTGTTGTAAACATCAAGGACACGATGAAAGATCATGTCGTTGGAGGAACGAGAGAAATAAGGAAGAAGCAACAGTAATTGAAGAACATGATAGCCTGTGCAGTCTTGATAAGCTACAAAGAGATGCCAGGGAATATCTCAATGCAACAATGGTTGGGTAATTAAGAGATGAAGAGTCAAAAGGAAATACTACATGGCAGCAGGTTCTGCAGATAGAAAGAGGAAAACAAATAGCAGATCGAATAACAAATAGTAGAGGACCAGATGGAGGAAATGATGTGAAACGTGCAGGTAATGATACTACTGTAAGTGAAGGTTCAATGATCGATAAAGGTCCACCTAAACCTTCACGAGATGTTCCTGCTAAGACTGCATTAGCAAGGATCTTTGATGTGGTAAATCTAATTGTGCAAGCCTATGATAAGCAGAACTTGTCTAAAGCTGCAACAAGTGATCAAGTTGAGATTTCTGAACCTGGAAAACACTCAGATATTTTGATGTCAAATTTGGAACTTACTGTTCCATTGAGTGTTACTAGTGATCGAGCTATCAAGGGGGGTTCATCTTATGCCTCTAGGATTGTTGGTTTGCAAGATGGTAATTCTCCAGTCACATCAGTGATTGATGAAAAAGAGCAACTAGATTTGAATCCAACCAGATGCGAGAAGCAAACTACTATGGATCGAGATGCATCTACTGATAATGCAAAAGGTGCAGATGATTATCTGGCTGCTACAGCATTGTCAAGTTTGGAAGTGAATGCACTCGTACAAACTCTTACAACTGAATCTGGGCAATTGATGAGTGATAGTGCATTAATTGCGATTGTTCGAGCTTTTGCTGCCAAAAATAATGCAGCATTACCAGATTTACAAAGTGG
Source organism: Nicotiana glauca (assembly GCA_026770625.1). NCBI lineage: Eukaryota > Viridiplantae > Streptophyta > Magnoliopsida > Solanales > Solanaceae > Nicotiana > Nicotiana glauca. The sequence continues at coordinate 23,901 of MDKF010522430.1, forward strand.
TAAGGTTGCTCTAAGTATAACTGGTAGTCATAATCCATCTAAACAGGCTACCAAGGAAGCAGAAACTTTTGAAGCACATGCACTACATGTTACTACTGATGCACGACCTGATGGCAAGAAGAACATACAACAGATTGGGGATAATATAGTTTCAATAAACTGTGTGTCCAACTATCCAGGCAGTGAACATCTTGTTCTTGTTCCTGTTGACGAGCAAATAAATAGGGCAGTAACTCATACAACTTCAAAGGTGGAGGAGCTAATGAGAAATGCACATAGCTCCAATGCTCTGACACTGCATTACTCCAGTCCACATGTGAAAAAAATCATAAAAGAAGAACAAGCAGCAATGGTAATGAACACAACAATGGTCAAACAACCATTTGTAACCTTGAACACATCCGTGTATGAAATTCTATCACAGTCAATGGGGTCATGCTGGGGTTATGGTGGTGAAGTAGGGAAACGAATGCTTTCCATAAGAAATAACAAGGATGGTGATGAGGAATGGGATCCGGATGTTGGCTTTGATGCAGAGTCGACTAATGAAGGTGCAGACCAACAGAGTGAAGGAGAAATCTCAATTGGTTCACCATCCTTGACTGGAAAGGAACTCCCATTGACTCCAAACAAACATAATTCTAATGCACCTACTTCTGGTGCAAGACCTTTGAGTCGAGCAGCAGCAACAAAACCAAAGAGAACTGTTTCACCTCAAGTGCAGGGGAGGAGTTTGAGTTGTCAATAAATCCTAAGACTCAAGTGACAACTGTGTCAAGTCCCACGACCAAAGGGAACCGCAATGATCCAGCTTTCCTTCCTAGAAACTCTCCAACTGATGCTAGTCACAAGACAGTGGTTGGCAAAAAGATTCAAGATGTAGTAACTCCAGCTGGTAGTTCAATGTATACTACAGCAACACAAACACAAGAGATAGTTCCAGCTGGGAAGGATCGACCAACAACAACATTGATATCTGGGCAGCAACAAACAGTACCAACCAGCCCAATCATTGATGGTGAGCAGAAACAACCTAATCCAGGCAACTCAGATATTAATCCTATTATTGTTGGTGCAACAACAGTAACAGAAAAGATTGGGCAGAATCAAATTGTGACAATCATTCCAAATATCCTCAATGTGAAACAACAAATTGTGAACACTCCTACTGTAATTTGTGATCAACATGAAGTAGCTCCATCAAATGCTATTTGTGTGGCTGATCAATATGCAGTAACAGTGTCAAAACATGAACAACAGATGGCATCGACTTCAAAGAGGAAGAAGAAGAAGAAGAAGAAGAAGGTGCAACAGAAGCAAATAGAAGCACTTGCAATGCATCTCACTGAGGATCCCATGAAACTTTTGGTCACTTTATCTAATGAATTCATCTGCTCAAATTTGAAAAGGGAGCAGGAAAATGGTCTTAAACTAAAGGTTCAATTTGCCAACCATCGTGTAGAAAGAGTTATCAAGGATGAACTTCAAATGCCAATCTTTGAAAGTACTTTGACTGGCAAATTAAAGACCAAGTTGGAGGCTCCAGATTTCATTCCAAGTAAGCCTACTTGTCGCACATGCATTCACTACCTAGATACCCCACCAAATACTGTGGAGGAACATATTGGAACAAGCAACGCATGTGCTATCTGGATGAAAATTGCAACAAGGTCCAACAAGGAAGCAATTGTTAGGCGACTCCCAATGAGAGCTGCCAAACAAAAGCAGGCTGCCCCAACTTCATCTACGAGGTCCAATCGTTCAAAAAAGAAACAATGATTTTTGAATACATTTTGAACAATGTGGATGAAAATGACAAAGAACTACAAATCGAAGATTTTACAAGGTTGGAAAAAAAGGAACAAGAATCAAGTTGGTACTACATTTTATTATACCACTTTATTAGTATTCTCATCTGTAATCTCATCACAGAGTATGTTATAAACTCTGTGATGATCATAGAGTATTTGGTCCTTTCAAGTTCATAAATTTTACATGCTTGTTAATAAGTAAGGTTGGCAAGCCTCAATAGGATTAGTAAGGTAAGGCTTAGCCCGGTTTTTGTTATATGGGTAACAATACCGGTGCTATTGTCCCCTTTATTTCTACTTTTCCTACTTGTTGTATTTTCTTTTCTTTTATTAATAAAAAACTAGCCCTAGGCACTTACCTAGTGGATTGCCAAAAAAAATATATATACAAGAGGGGGTTTAATCGAATATACAATAAGGGAGATGAATATATACAATGTAACATAACTTTTATATACAGACCCAAGGTAAAAAGTAAGAAAAATGTAATGAAATGCTGAAATTATATACATACCAAAGATTAAAAAAAAGAAGAAAGAAATCATAAAATCTGTCATATATATACAGTCATCCAAATAAAAGTAGGCCTACCCCCTCAAATGAAAGTTGGCATTGTCCTCAATGCCAACTAAGCAAAATAAGCACCAAAAATGGAGGAAATAGGAAAAAGAAATTTCTTATGGGCCCTCTGTCTTCATGGTGTCCTGAGTCTGGGTCCCTGGATCCTCTGTATACTTGGGAACCTGAGACTTTCTCCATTTGATCTGTGGCTTTGCTACTGAGACCTCATCATGGACCTGGACTGGCTCTTGGGCTGCATCCTGGGGCTGGTTGGATGAAGCCTCCGGTGGACCTGCCAACTGAATGACTGCATCATCAGACCGGGGAATCACCCTCCTCCTCTTGGGAGGCCTCTCAAGCTTTGGAACTGACACTGGCTGGGTTGTTGGTGCTGGATCCTGGAATAGTAAATACAAAGGTAGGTGATCCGCCTTCCTCCTATTAACCTCGACCCGTAACTCCTTCACAGACTCTTTGGAAGCCCAAGTCTTCCTCATCTTCTTGATCTCCCTAGCAAGCTCCTTGAGACCCTTTCCATGTGACTTAATAGCGTCCATAAGCAATTTTTGGTTCTCAAAAATCTTCTTCTGGTTGTCCAGAAGATCCTTGAGAGTGTCCTCAATGGACCATGGGACCTAAGGAGGGGGAGGTGCTGACTGTGTTGCCACCGTAGTAGATAGTACAGACAACTTAGAAGAAGCTGTCTGCATCCAGTTGTTGATGCTGGCGAGTGCCTGGCTCAAAGAGTGGGTAGTCACCGGATATGCAGTGGTGGAGGGTATGTCGGGCACTGTAGATATGGATGGACCTGGAGCCATATCTGCTGAAGTGGGAGGAGGCTGAGTAGGAGCCACTACCTTTACTGGCTCTTCAGACTGGCCAGTTGGAGTAGTGGGTTTTCCTTTGCCGTGCTTGCCTTTAGGGTTGTCGTCACCCTATAGGCTGTACCATAAGAATGGTGTCTTTCGCCTCATCTTCACATCAAGCCTCCGCTTTTCTACCTCTAAGTCCTCAAAGTACATGGTCAGGAAGCTGGGGAAAGGATTGTTTCTTTCACCTTTATTCACAACCCGTGTAATGACCCGGGACATCACATTCCCAATGTTAGTCGGGTTCCCTGCCATAATTGACACCACCAATATTGCCCGATGAATAGGGAGTGAGTTGTCGTGGGTGGTAGGATCTAGTCTGCTGCAGACGAATATCTCCCACCCCTTGGCCTCAAATTTCAATGTCCTCCTCAATATCTTCAGCCCTACAGTCAATCACTTGGGGGTGGTACCTAGGATTGCCAAGTGCTCCACTAACCACGGACGGGCTTCTTCACCCAAGTTCATCTTCTCCAATTATAGGGACTCATCCTCCTCTAGAAAACCCAAATAGTCATTTATTGTTTTGCCATCAAATTTGAACGTCAAGTTTCGCACTTTGGCGACTGTGGTGCCCTTTTTTATGTGGGACACATTTCTGTAAAACTTCTTCACCAAGTGCTTATTGGCATCTCTCACCTGGCCTATGAAATAGTCCCAGCCTGCTGTCACTCTGAACTGCCTCAACACATTGGGGTTGTGAGGCTCGAGGTCATGAATAATGAATTTGCACTCGGGTATTAGTTTCCTCTCGGGCCACCACCCTCTGAATTAGTGGTACGCAATCTCACTCACGAACCGGTCCTGCCATGATTCCAAGTTCTTAGTTCTATCCACCCCACATACTTGGGGCTTACCATCTTCTACTTCTTTCCCCTTCTTCTCCTACTGCACCCTCTCCGGATAATAAAGCTGTAGGAGAGATGGAGTACTCATCCCCACTGCCTTCAGCGGAGCCCTCAGACGACCCAGAAGATACATGCACTAAAGCTTGAGCAGTGGGGGATGCTTGAGGTGTGTCTGTCAACCTGTGCCTCTCCGGCCAGTCAGGAACAAATTCTGGCATGGAGTCTGAAGATGCCTCCAGGGAGGGCTCATACTCACTCCCCGACTAATCAATTGCTCTATCTGCAGCTTTAATAAGTTTCCTTGTGTTCTTAATATTTTGTCGGGCTTGTGGGGTCAACCTTATCATCTTTGTTTCCCACCCCGGGAGGACTCTCCTCTTCCTAGTTGTTTAAAACCCTTGCCTCTTGATTTTACCATTGTCTGCAAATGAATTCAGTCATGCCTTGTTAGTCTTAGTATACACCATGAAATTCAAAGTTGCAGTAAAAGAAATATATTGCAGACAGTTCAATTATTACAGAGTGTGGACCGCATAAAATGCAGTGCGGACACACAGAGGCCAATGCGGACCACACAAAATCCATTGGGGTCCGAACAGAGGTGGGGTTCAGACTACCCACTCTCAAGTATCTATGCACCATGGACCGCACAAAATGGAAATGCGGTCTGAATTGAGGCACCACGGATCACACAAAATGCAATGTGGCCGCAGTCCTCCAATGTACAGCTTTCAGAACTTTTTTGTTGCGGTTCGCACAAAAAACCATTGCTGACTGCACATGGGCACCCAAACCACACAGAATCCACCGCAATCCGTACTGAATGCCCAGTAACAATACCAACCTAGGGTTCATGTGTTCATTAATTTAGTCCAATTTTACACCTATTGATGAGTCCCTAAATGTTGGTTCAGTGTTTTTAATTACCAAACTTACTTTGAACAAAAATTAACTACCGTAAGCTACACTATTAAAAGAAAGACGGGTAAGAAAAAAAAACAAAGGAAACAAAAATTTAAAAGAAAATAACAAAATTAAACAAATGAAAAGGGATTAAAGTACCAGAAATGAGATGTTGAGATGATGAATAAGCCTTAGTAGTTAGTTACGTGCAATAGAGAGAGGAATAGTGATTTTTAATGCTCTAAGAGTAAAAGGATCGAAGATTTCAAAATGAGGGCCTCAGGTCCTATTTATAGAAAAAGGTCCCAGGGCCCAACTTACCTACCCAACACGGACCACACAAAATGGCATCGCGGTCCGCGGTGCTCAAATCCACAACTCACCGACACATTGACCACTGCGGACCGCACAAAATGCAACGCGGCCGCAGTGGACCACCGCGGACTGCACAAAATACAAGGTGGTACACTTTAGAGAACCCCAACTTTTGTCAAATCTCCAGAACGGTTCGCATTGATTTCTTTCCCCCGCACAAAGGTCTTTGCGGCCGCGCAAAATGAGTGCGGTCTGTATTAACAACTTCAGAGAGAGGACATTTTCCAACTTTTACCTGCACTGCATCAACACAATCCTACAACATCTCTCAACCAGTCAGTCCAAAAATAAATCCTACACTACAATGAAAATCAAAGAAAAATAAGAAGAAAAACACATGGGTTGCCTCCCAAGAAGCGCTGATTTAACGTCACAGCACGATGCAGGTTACAATCAAATCACTTTAGATGGAGGAGTGCCACCACGTGGCTGTCACCAATCTTTCCCAAGTAATGCTTGACCCTGTGCCCATTAACTCTGAAAACCTCACCATTTTTGTTCTTCAAGTCAAGTGCACCAAACGAAGTCACAAACACCACTTCAAAAGGTCCACTCCATTTTGACTTAAGCTTTCCTGTAAACAGACATAACTGAGAGTTGAACAAGAGATCCAAATCACCCACTTTGAACTCCTTGCCACGAGCATATTTATCAGGAAGGTGCATCATATTGTCTTTACACAAGGATGAACTGGAGTAGGCATGGAATCGGAATACATCAAGTTCATTAAGCTGCTCCACATGAAGATTTGCTGCCATATCCCATTCAAGATTTAGCTTCGTCAAAGCCCACATGGCCTTGTGCTCTAACTCAACCGGAAGATGGCAAGCTTTCCCAAACACCAACCGATATGGAGACATACTAATCGGAGTATTGTAAGCAGTCCTATAAGCCCATAGAGCATCATCCAACTTCTTTAACCAATCGGTCCTATTTGCATTGACCATTTTTGACAATATACCTTTGATTTTCCTATTTGAGACTTCAACTTGGCCACTTGCTTGAGGATAATAAGGAGTAGAAACTTTGTGGGTTACACCATACTTTGCAAGAAAAGTGTCAAAAACTCTATTACAAAAATGGGACCCCCCATCACTTATGATTGCACGAGGAGTGCCAAACCTTGCAAAATTGCTCTTCTTGAGAAACGCAACAACACTCCGGGCCTCATTGTTGGGTAAATCCATGGCTTCAACCTATTTTGAAACATAGTCCACCGCCACAAGAATGTATGTGTTCCCACACGAGCTAATAAACAGGCCCATAAAATCAATCCCCCATACATCAAAGATATCAACCTCAAGAATTTATTGATAGGCATCTCATCTTTCTTCGAAATTACACTCTTTGACATTTGTCACACCTATTCGCAAGTTCACTTGCATCTTTATACAAAGTTGGCCAATAAAACCCACAACTAAGAACTTTAGAAGTCGTCCTTGCCCGCCCATGATGGCCACTATAGGGAGGGGAATGACAAGCCTTCAAGATACTCAATTGCTCTTCCTCCGGGACACACCTTCGGATCACACCATCAGTGAAAATCTTTAACAAGTAAGGCTCATCCCATTAGAAATATAACTATCCCGTTTGAGATTCTTCCTTTGGTTAGAAGAGAGCTCATACGGGATTATACCAGTCACAAGGAAATTAGCAATATCCGCAAACCATGGAATACCATTCACCGACACTACAAGGAGTTGTTCATTGGTAAATGAGTCATTGATCTCTAGACCATGACAAGGCCTCCCCTCCTCCTCCAGGCGGGACAAGTGGTCCGCCACTTGGTTTTCACTACCCTTCCAGTCCATAATATCCAAATAAAACTCTTGAAGTAATAAGACCCATCACATGAATTTAGCTTTTGAATCCTTCTTTTTCATCAAGTACCGAAGTGCGGCATGATCGATATGGACTATGACCTTGGTACCCATAAGATACGGCCAAAATTTTTCCATTGCAAACACGATAGCCAAAAGCTCTTTCTCAGTTACCGCGTAGTTCACTTAAGCATCATTCATAATCTTGCTCGCATAGTACACCTGATGAAATATTTTGCTCACTCGTTGACCCAAAATTGCCCTAACCGCAACATCGCTCATATCACAAATGAGCTCAAAGGGAAAGCTCCAATTAGGTGCGGTAATGATAGGAGTGGTGGTTAACTTATGCTTGAGAATTTCAAAGGCTTGCATACATCTCTCATCGAATACAAACTTGGAATCTTTTTCCAATAGCTTGCATAGGGGATTCATTACCTTCGAAAAGTCTTTAATAAACTCCCGGTAGAATCCCGTATGCCCAAGAAAACTTCTAATTCCCTTGAAAGAGGTAGGGGGAGGAAGCCTTGAAATCACATCAATTTTTGCTTTGTCCACCTCAATATCATGCTTTGAAATTTTATGCCCAAGAACTATGCTCTCTTCCATCATGAAGTGGCATTTCTCCCAATTAACAACAAGATTGGTTTCTTTACAATGAGCCAACACTCTATCCAGATTTTTCAAACATGCATCGAATGAATCACCCACAACACTAAAGTCATCCATGAACACCTCCAAAATATCTTACACCATATCGGTGAAAATGACCATCATACACCGCTAAAATGTAGCCGGTGCATTACACACCCAAAAGGCATCCTAGAAAAAGCAAATGTGACATATGGACAAGTGAATGTGGCCTTCTCCTGATCTTCCAGAGCAATCAAGATTTGGTTCTATCCAGAATATCCATCCAAGAAACAGTAGAAAGCACACCCAACAAGTCGGTCTAACATTTTATCAAGAAAAGGAAATGGAAAGTGATCCTTGCGGGTCACTTTGTTCAACTTGCGGTAGTCCATGCATACCCTCCAACCAGTGACTGTTCTGGTAGGAATCAACTCATTTTGCAAATTTTCTACCACGGTCATTCTAGCCTTCTTCGATACATATTGCACCGGCGAAGTCCAAGAGCTATTAGAGATGGGGTACACAACCCCGACATCTAACCACTTGACCACCTCCCTTTTCACAACTTCTTGCATTGCTTCATTCAACTTCCTTTGATGTTCCAAGAAGGGCTTTGAATCATCTTCCAGAATAATCTCGTGCATACAAAATGCGAGGCTTATCCCCTAAATATCAGCTAAAGTCTATCCAATTGCCTTTTTTTGCTTTTGAAGCACCTTCAATGTGGCATCAACCTGCATGTTTGTAAAACAAGAGGAAAGAATAAGTGGCAAAGTTGAACTAGGGCCTAAGAATTCATACCTGAGGTGTGGAGGCAACGGCTTCAACTCCAACAACGGAGGCTCCTCAATCGATGGTTTTGTTGGTGGAGTCTTCCTATTACCAAGGTCCAAAGATAGTTTCCTAGGCTCATAAGAGTAAGAGCCCAACCCATGTAAAGCATTCACGCACTCCACTCGGCCCTCATCGTCATTGATATCAAGATTCAACAATACGGCCTCTACAGGCTCCTCCACATTGATCACTGCACTAGTATCATCAACTATCATTACCGTGACAAGATCCACAAAAGAGCACACCTCAGAACTGTTGGGCTGCTTCATTGACTTGCACACATAAAAGACAACTTTCTCATCATCCACCCGGAAGGTGAGTTCCCCTGCTTCCACATCAACTATGGCCTTCCCCATAGCAAGATAAGGTCTTCTCAATATGATCAGAACTTCATAATCTACCTCACAATCCAAGATCACAAAATCAGTTGGCAAGATAAATTTGTCCACCCGGATAAGCACATCATTAATAATACCCAATGGTCTCTTCATAGTTCTATCCACCATTTGCAATCATGGAAGTCGGCCTCGGTTTCCCAATACCCAAAATCTTAAAAACTGAGTAAGGCATCAAGTTGATACTTGCCCCTAAATCACATAGATCCTTAGCAAAGTCTGCACTCCCAATATAGCAAGGAATGGTGAAAGCATCGGGATCTTCTTGCTTTGGGTCCATTGAGTGAACAATTGCACTAACTTGGTGTGTCATCTTTATAGTTTCATAATCCATGGATCACTTCTTTGTCACCAAGTCCTTCATGAATTTAACATAGCCCGTCATTTGTTCTAGAGCCTCCACCAAAGGCACATTATTGATAAGCTCTTTATTGTGTCAAAGAACTTTTTAAAGTGATTCTCATTTTTCTGCTTCGCAAGCCTTTGAGGATAAGGTGGAGGTGGCCTTGGCAAGGTAGCCTTAGCTTTAGGCACAACTGGCTCTGGTATGTCTATTACGTGTTCCCTAGACGGGTTCACGTCATTTTGAGTTTCCACCTCGGCATCTTGAATATCAATCCTCACTTCATTGTTCACATTCTCATCAATCACATTTTCAACCACCAATGGACTTTCATCTTCTTGCAACTCAACTTCATCACTCAAAATTTGCTTTTTTTTGGAGGCATTCACATCACCGCCTCATCCACTCGTTGTAGTTACGGCCATAACATGATTATTCCCACCCTTCGGGTTGACAATTGTATCACTTGGTAGAGCCCCCTTAGGGCGATATTCAAGGATTGTAAGATTTGGCCTAACTGAACCTCCAAATTTCTAATGGAAGTATTGTGGGAAGAAAACTTCGCATCGGAATCCGCACTCTTTTTCATCATCTGTTCAAATATCATCTCAATTCTTCCCATGTCATTGGTGGAAGAACTAGGCCCTTGGGATGGAAATGGGGGTGAATTGTTCGGTTGTTGGTACATTGGGGGCCTTTGAAAGCCTTGCCCCCGATTTTCTTGATTTCCATTATTCCATCCTCGATTATTGTTACCACCCCAGTTGTTATTGTTTCCATTCCAATTACCCTGATTGCTTTGATTATTGTTTTGATTGCCCCAATTGGAATTTTGATTTTTGTTCCCCCAATTATCATTGCCTTGTTGTTGTTGATTGCACCAACTTCCTTGGGGTCTCCATTGTTGTTGGTTGGAAGAATTTTCCCTTTGGCCATGATAATTGTTCACATATTGTACCTCTTCAATCTGCCCATCATAACCATCATCTTGGAATCCACCACAATCATTGTCAAATTGATCCAAACTCCCTTGGTTTTGTTGACCTCTTTGTCTTTTTTTGTTCACTAGTATGTTAACACCCTCTATGGCATTCACTTGGCAAAAATTTTGAACTTGTTGCAATTGTGCCTTTGCTGGTTAGTTCATGGTTGTTGTCAATTCAGCTATCGCCTGCCCATGATCATGTAATTCTTTGTCCAAATGAGTGACCGTGTGGTCACCGTGGGGCAGGCTTTACTTTGTCAAGCAGAGGACGTGTCAGCCATCTCGTCAAGAATGGCACAAGCTTCATCATAAGTCGGCTTCATGAAATTACCCCAAATAAGTTGGTTCACTATGCATTGATTTATTGTGTTGATGCCCCGGTAGAAAGTCTATTGCAACATATTCTTCGTCATATCATTGTTGGGGAATTCCTTCACCATGGTTCTACATCTCTCCCAAACCTCATGCAATGGTTCGGTGGGATCCTGCTTGAAAGCTAAGATCTCATCCCGCAATGCTGCCATATGCCCCGGTGTGAAGAACTTTGCAATGAACTTATTCACCAACTCATCCCAAGTAGTGATAGAATGGTTGGGGAGTCATTCACGCTAATCCAATGCCTTCCCTCTAAGTGAGAATGGGAAGAGTCTCAATCGAAGTGCATTCTCGGACACATTTATTTGCTTGCTCCCTCAACAGGTATCCACGAACCCCTTGAGATATTTGTAAGCATTTTGATTGGCGGTGCTCGTAAAATACCCACGCTGCTCCAGCAATGTCAGCATCATATTAGTAATTTGGAAATTGTCCGTCCGGATCCGGGGAGGGACAATTGTACTTGCATAGCCTTGGTTTGGGAGCACTCGAGGGGCCACTCTTTAAGGTGGTGGAGGAAGGTCTGGAATATTTTCATTAGCATTGGCCTGGCAGCCTCTCCATTGTTCTTGAGGTACAAGAGGCATCTCATAGTCTCCATTATCATCTTTATCCTCCCCCGTAATCACATTTCTAATAGGGTCATTGCTGTTTGCTGCCATTTTTTGTGCCTGAAGTTGTGACACTTACAAATTAGTAATACAGAAGGAAAGAAGAATAATACACAAAACTATTAGATAAATAGCCAAAACCGTTATCTCCCCGACAACGTCACCAAAAAGTGATTGAAGACAGCCTGTACTACTATTGAGTATCAAGAGAGTTTGAAGCAATTGTTAGCCGATGGGGTCAGGATCGATTGCCACATTGAGCTAGATATTGGAGTTGAGTTTCTATCTAAAGTAGAGTTGTGTATTTGTTCCTAATTGCACTTCTAAATATTTTTGGTTTTGAATTTAATCCTAATTTTATAATTTTACAATGCTAAATTCGACCAAGTAAAGCTATGGTTAAACCATTGCAAGTTGTTCAAATAGATAAAGGGCACTAGGGTAGTGACTTTCTCCTAGGTGGTCAATTGCGATTCTTGAGTCTAAGGCTAGATTGTCACATTTGGGGAGTACAATATAACCATTACACGATTCTACTCACTCTATACCTCTCAGTAGCTCAAGTGATTTTACCCGAATTGACTTTCTCAAGACCAATTAGGTACGCAAATTTGTGCAAGCAATCAAGGTTTAAGTCGGGTACTATCTCTAGGTTTAACCCTTTAATTGGGGCTATCAAGCTCTTGAATGCACCCCAATTCCTTGTTGGACCAATTTCATGGACTTAGGCTCTCTTTCTCAAGAAGAGCCAAAGTCTACTAGGCATAAACTAGTGTTTGCAACCACTAATTCAACATTAAAATCCTAAATTAGCCCAAATACCAAACACTCATAGACAATCAAGCATCAAAACACAAGACCCATCAATCACCCATACTAGAGTTAATCCACAACCCTAGATAATGGGTCGAGCTACTCATAATTGTAGATGAAAACGAAGAAATAGATGAAGAAAAACCAATAATAATTAATTGCTATATAAAACTTGAAGATTTAATGGTAAAATTAAGCTAAAATTACTCAAAATGGTTAAGGAAATGAGTTTACGAGTGCTGCTCTACATCCAAAACTATCTGATGACCTAAAAATGGGAAAAGAAGCTATTTATACTTCGCTGAAAATTTTGGGCAAAAATACCCCTGCGGGGCTAGTGCGGCCTCACTAAGGCTCTTGGCTTGACTTTTTTGCTCTCTGAAGTTTGGCCACCGCGGACCAAAAAAAGTACATCGCGGCCGCGGTGGCTTCTACTGTAGTCCCCACAAAATGGACTGCGGGCCGCATTGGGCATAATCCTCCAATTGTCATCTCAATGTGTTGATACCCAATTTTGTCCTACTTTTCTTTTAATTAATTTTATGGTGCTTCCTATTCATTAATAATCTAATTTTCAATTTTTTATTATTATTATTATTATTATTATTATTATTATTATTATTATTATTATTATTATTATTATTATTATTATTGTTGTTGTTGTTGTTGTTGTTGTTGTTATTTTTATTATTATTATTGTCATTGTTAATATTATCATAATATGGTTGTTATTGAGTTAATTACTTATTTTGATGTAATACTATATATGCTCAAAATATTATTTTTATTTTTGTGTCCAAATTATTCGAAACATGGGAGCCCAATTAAATTAATCTTAAGAAGGAAAGAGACCATGTAAATTTGGCCCAACTTCGTATCAGTCCATTAATCAGCCCAATTGTCCTACTTGAGCCCAATAACCCATTTTCATAGCCCATATAGTGTTAAAATCTACCGGACCAACATAATCCATTAGTTTTTAATAAGGAATCCTCTAGAATACCTGAATGACCAAAATGACCATTATTTTTAATTATGGTCAAATAACAAAATCTCTCAACTTTGTCTCTTCCTCATGTGAAATCCCCTTTTTTCAAAAAATCTTTCCATCTCTAGTTCTTCCTTCGCTTTTCCTTCCACATGCAATAATGTATAATATTTGTCTTTACCTCCTCTCAAACGGCTATAATTCAAAAACCAAATCTCGACCCATAACTCTCATCTGATTCTCAGCCAGAACGTCATTCTCCATCATTCAAGTTTCAAAATCGCGCCGAAAATTGAAACCCTAGATTTTTCTTCCTATAAATACTTCTCTAAGTCTCATCCGAAAATTCATCTAGTAACTCCTAAAAAAAATCAGTTTACATCATACTCTGCTTTCTTTTAATTTCAAGCTTTACCATCTGTGAAAAATTTCTTAATTTTTAGTCTTTATTTTTACATTCTCGATAACTAAGGAATGGTAGATCTGAGCCCTCAAAGTCCTAGTTCACTGCCCCGTGAAAGCAATATGGAATTTTAATGCATGACTCTTCGTCCTCGCATAGATTCATCACAACAAGAAAAACAAGCGAAAATTTCTTGGGGATGCCTGTGGCATTTTCCTATATTTTCTTTATCATTTTTCCTATTTTAACTCTTCTATGATTGTTGATCTATATGTTTGGGTTTATCTCAAGTTTCTTTTTGGATTCTTTTTTGAAACTCACATTCAAAATAGGATTAATAGTAGAGTTCTATTAATCACTTAGGTCTTCCCTCTATCCTACAATCAAGATACTTTCTTTATCACATAAAAAGAATATCTATTGTTATGATTATGACTTAAAAAGAAAGAATAACAGTTTTAGCCCAGTTAAAAGTTTTTCCAGTAATATTTTCCTACAACACTAAGTCAAATTAATATCATGCTTTCGAGATCTTGATCTTTTTAAAAGAACAAAATGCATTTGCTTTCTTAAGTATCTTAGTTTCAGATTTGATCTTTTCGAAAATGACGTCCCTTTGAACCTCTGCTCATTTTGTACTAGATGTTCTATGAGTGTTGAATCTTCAAATTCAAAAGTGGAGTTTTAAGTTCGGTTGGTCAACCATTTTAAGATGGATCTTAAGGAGTGCCTTACACCTTTTCTTATAGATTAATTGAACCATTACCTTAGAATCTCTAATGTTTAGTAGACCATACAGAGGTAATAATAGTTAATTTAGGGTGCCCTAACTCAACTCTTAATATAGTTAGGTGGCGCCTCTTTAGTTAATAATTAATTAAGGAATCACCAATATGTTATAGCCTAATTTGACCCATATTAAAATGGGGTATAACAGCTTAGCGACTCTGCTGGAGATACTTAGGTTCTAACCGTAACGGACTTAGTTAGTTAAGGCTTGCGTGCTTACTTTATTTGATCTTAAATTGTTTTACATGCCATAATTGTTTTACATGATAAAAATTGTCTATGTGCTATTGCTTTGATATAACTGTCATTCTGTTTCACTTTCTCCACTTTTGGAAAATTCACATTATTCACACACCAAGTGGTTACGTGGTATGCGGCCGTGAACTACTTAAAAAAAACCTTTTAGGGAAAAGTTCGTGGGTAAGTCGATCAACAGTGCAGTCGACAGTCACGACCTTTTCACTCTCAAGTTGTCCACTTGAGAGCATACCAGCCTAGAAAATCCACTCTTAGTCAACATATGATAGAGCTAAGCCAAAATTCTTTGTAAGATACATGCATCATTTAAGCCTAAAATACTTAATACCCTTGGTGTATTATGTTCATTAGTCAACCTTACCAAATGTCCAAATGGGTCTACAACCCTATGCAACGCTTATCATAATTTATGTGCATATTTTGAAGGATAAATATGTCAATTATGTAGACCATGTGCTCTATATTAATCAGATTCTAGCGAGGGGATTATAACTAACCTTTTTGTGATATGTATAAAAAAAATCAAGTTTTCAGCTCTCATAATCAACAATCATAGAACTCTATATATAGCTTTTATTATTATACTAATTTTTTTACCTTTTGTCTTTTCTTATTTTATTTCTTTTTCTTTTTAAAAAAAATTTTGTTTTCAAAAACCAATGGTTGACTTGTGCTAAAATGGAATTGACCAAGCCTTTATATTTTTTCTAAATCTCAGAGCTAAAATTTAGTCATGAACCTTTTTACTCTTATTTTACCCCTAATAAAATGATCCTAACTCCTCTTGGATGAGCATCACTTTTTCTAAGTACAATATCTTCAAATTGCTCTATCTAGTTTTTAAAACCTTCGTCAAAACCAACTCCACCATCCCTTTCAAACAAAATATTTTCTTTCAATATTCTCTAATATTATCGTTCCTAAATATTTAGTGATAGCAAAATATCACGACCCAAACCCAGACCTGGTCGTCATGGCGCCTCTCGTGAGGACAAGGCTAGCCAACTAAACTGTTTCTTCTTCTTAGAACAGTTAAACAGTGCATAAGCAGCTTAAATATAATTTAATGATATAATTAGCGGAATTACAACCCGACACAGCCCTAACCGGGGAGTCACAAGTCACGAGCATCTATTAGAGTATAAATACAACTACAAGGTCTGAAATATACAAAACAGGACTGATGAACGAAAAGGGAGAAAAGAGGTGCTGCGAATGCTAGCAGCCACCTCGTTAAACTCCGATAACTCTACCTCCAATCAGCCAAAACCCGCTACTGGGTGTATAAATACCTGCATCTGCACGCAAAGTGCAGGGAGTAAAGTGAGTACTCCAACTTAGTGAGTAATAAAGGTAAATAACGACTAAGCAGCAAGAAATCACGTAAAGCAAATCATGCTGTATAGAAGCATTGTAAAACCTTCTGAGAAAAAGCAATGAAGCTGTGAAATCTTTAAAAACATCTTAGCTCAGTTTAAACCTCTTTTGAAAGTTACTTTTTTCAATAGTTATGCAAATGAATGCAAAACAGTTAATGCCAATAAGCACAGAAAATTCGCCCCTCGGGCATAAATACCACATTATAACAAGTAAAATGACAAGTAAATATGAAAGATGAACACATAAAGGTTCGCCCCTTAGGCACAACTCAGAACAGTAAAGGCCCCTCGAGCTCACTCTTAAAACGATATCAGCCCCTCGTGCTCACTCTCGGAACAATATCAGCCCCTCGGGCTCACTCTCAGAACAATATCAGCCCCTCGGGCTCACTCTTAGAACAATATCAGCCCCTCGGACTCACTCTTAGAGCACAATGGGTACACACGCTCACTGGGGGTGTACAGACTCCGAGAGGGGCCCCTTATGGCCCAAGCGCAATATCAAGCCTTCTTATGGCATCAAATCTTGGCTATTGGCCTCACATCACTCAAGCCACCTCGTAACGTATATATGTATCTCAGACGCTCGGCCTCATATGACTCAGTGTATCCTGACATCTGGACCTCGGCCGCAATCAATCTGAAAATCATCACAAGCCCCTCGGGCATTAGTAAAACAGTAGTTCTCAGCCCAAAATATCATTAAAGTCTCAAAACTGAGTAAAAGTGGTTGAGTTATAAAATAGTGGAAAACGACATGACTGAGTTCAAGTAATAAGTCAATATAGTAAGGAAATAGTGATAAAAATCCCCGAAGGGTTCCAATAGTTGGCACGAAGCCCAAATATGGCAATCATCCCAAGTCATGATGTTAACAAATAAGTTTCAGTCAAATACCCGGTAAAATCATCAATCGGGACGGACCAAGTCACAATCCCCAATAGTAAACGACCCCACGCTCATCATCAAGCACGTGTCTCACCTAAATATAGCACTATGATGTGCAATCCGGGGTTTCAAACCCTCAGAGTAACATTTACAATCATTACTCATCTTGAACCGAGTAAATCTCTAGCTCACGACGCCTTTGACCCTCAAATCGGCCTCCACGCACATCGAATCTATCCAAAATCAGAACGAATATGTCAAAATATGCTAAGGGAACAAAGCCCAAGCAAAAACAATCGAAAAATACCAAAAAACCCCGTAATTAGCAAAATCCGAGCCCCGAGCCCACTTCTCAAAACTCAAAAATTTTCACATCATTAGATTCCTCATCTCCCCACGAATCCATACATATCAACAACATCAAAATCGGACTTAAAAGGGCCCCTCAAATACGAAATTTACACTCTCCAAATTCAAGCCTAATTCCTCATTTTTTTAGGCTTAATTTCATGATTAATTAGGTGGAATTCACACAAGAATCGCGTGTTGAGTTCAAAAATCTTATCTCCAAGTATTTCCCTTCGATTCCCTCTTCAAATCCTTCTCAAAGGCTCTAAAAATTTCTCAACAATGGAGAAAATAGACCAAAAATCACGAAACCCATCTTTTAAACATTCTGCCCGAGGCATAAATTCCTTCTTCGCGAATGCGGTCAAAGCCTCGCTTTCGCAAAGCACAAAAATTCTGCTGACCAAAACTCTCCTTCATGAATGCCACCCTACCATCGCGAACGCGATGCTTCAGCTTCTCAAACTTACACGAACGCGACCCCACCATCGAACGCGATGCTTCAGCCTCTCAAATCTACGCGAACGCGACAATGCCTCTGCGAACGCGATGCCCAAATAGTCAGCCCTTCACGAACGCATAGCCTCCCTCGCGAATGCGAAGGCTAAAATCTCAACCATACAAGCTAACCCTTCACGAACGCGAGGGTCTGCTCGCGAACGCGAAGGCCAAAAGCTTGCAACACTGAACAGAAATTTTCTGCACCTTTCCAAAACATGAAATGGTCCAATTGACCACCCGAAATTCACCCGAGGCCCTCGGGACCTCAACCAAATATGCCAACATATCCCATAACATCATTCAAACTTGTTCCTACCTTCGAAACAGTCAAAACAACATCAAAACATCAAATTTGCATCGGATTCAAGCCTAAGAATCCCAAAATTTTCCAAAATACGTTTTTGATAAAAAAAAAACCCAACCAAACCATGTCCGAATGACCTGAAATTTTGTACACACATCCCAAATGACATAACGAAGCTACTAAAACCCTCGGAATTCCATTCCGACCCCTGGATCAAAATCTCACCTATCAATCGAAAATCTCCAAAATATCAACTTCGCCAATTCAAGCCTAATTCTACTTCGGGCCTCTAAAACCTATTCCGATCATGCTCCTAAGTCATAAATCACCTACCGAAGCTAACCAAACCATAGGAACTCACATCTGGTCCCTCTAATACATAAGTCAACTCCAGTTAACTTTTCCAACTTAAACCTTCTTAAAAGAGACTAAGTGTCTCATTTCTTACCAAATCCTCTCCAAACTCAAACTAATCAACTTGATCCCATGAAACACGGATAACGAAGCATAAAGAATCATAAATGGGGGAAACGGAGCGGTAACTCATGAGACGACTGGCTGGGTCGTCACATCCTCCCCAACTTAAACCAACGTTTGTCCTCGAACGTACCCAGAGTTGTTCTAGAAGCCAACCAATTGCTGAATAACTTTACCATGCATATACCCGGGGGTTATCCCATATCACCCTATCTCATATAGGTCCGATAACACATTGCAACTAAAATTACACAATCCAATCTAGTCCATAAACCATAGAACCACATTTGCACTTCCGAAACCATCAATATGATCAAAACCTCACACCTATATTCTGAATAGGCCCGAACCAGCAGTAATAACCCATGCCTGCAACCTCAGGTGCAATTACATGATTAACCACATAACTCAAATGCTCGTAGCAATAACTTCTATTCACAAAATCTGTACACAACATCTGTACACAACTATAGAAAAACTCTTATCACTAAAGTTTCGTTCCTTTCAGAAGTGAATTGTAACCTTACACACGCAAGTCTCGATCCTCCACAACATACTGCATATACCATACCCTCCTAGAATAACATGAGAACTTCATCTCCCTTCCGAGCGACAGACATCTACGTACTCAACTAGTGAAGAACTTTCCATTGGTCCCATCTAGAAGAAAAATCACTATACATCGCATACTTCGCATGCCCATAGAAAATATATATCTCCAAACCACGGTAAAACCATCAAGAACTCTCCGAGTTCCCTTGCACAAATCAGACATGTCAGGACTGAATCCTTCTAACTTGACCAAGCTAAGCAAGCCATTAAAACCTAAGAGCATTGCTGCAGAATACTTGCAAGAACTCATTACCTCTAACACACACACAGAACTAATCATATCTTTACCATACCGGTCCGGTCTATTATCAAGCTACTCCATCTATCTAAATTTCCTTCTGATTCATCTTTAACTAGATATTCCCTCTTGCTGTAGCACCACAATGCCTCAACCCAGGCTTACCACATGAGACCCAAGCATAAAACCACACTGTCTAAGACCCATAAGCCATTGAATACTCTCTCAAATATTCCCAAAAACACCACTCCCAGAATACTTTACTCTGAAGAACTTCCTGTGAATCTAAATCCGTTACCTTTACTTTCCTGATACTGATACATAGAAACCAAATCCCTTAATTAACATAGAAATACCACAAGTCCTGATCTCTTCCAATGAAAACTCAGTTTCTAACCACATATACAATTTTAAAATACCCGATTGTTCCCTGTAGAATCGTCAACATATTAGAACCATTCTCGAGAGTTGTTCACTCTTATTCAAACTGCAATTTACCTGACCCAGTGAATAGAACCACCCATGCCTCATTGGCACTCTGACACCGCAAAATTTAATCCTCATCCCAATACAACCAGGCAACTTCCTGCTCTATGCACCGAGCATTCTTTACCAACAATAACTTAAGACATCTCGTGTTTCTTTTATCCTATGAAGTATAATATAACCTTTGTCAAACTTTTCCTTTACCCGAGCCAACCTCGATCTCAATTTCTGCAAGCTATAACTGATTCACTCGCACGCCTAAAACTGGAACCAACATAGCACCTAACTGTGCAATCAACTACTCACAGCAGACTCCCTCACTTGGCTCAAAGCCATAGATAAAAATACCATAGTGAGATTAAACTTAAATCCTTTGTAAGCTTGTGAAAACACAGATCATCTAGTACTTTAAATCTTCGGCAAATATCGTGCTCATTCTCGCAACAATTAATCCCACTCTCTTAAGCGACCTAAAAATCAAATTTCAACACTTACATTTCACTTGCACATGAGATCTTCTAACAGTTACATAAGGGTCACACAACCCCAGAATTCTTCGCAGGAGATAACCCACATGCTTTGCCTTCAATTAACATTTCTATATACCTTCCACCATCATAAAATATACGCAATCACTTAGATTTCCCTAGTCTGAACTCATACTGCAACATGAAATTTACCTCACTCTCAACTTGGAAACCTGAAAAGATCCTTCATACGCCCATAACTCCGGGCTATACCTCGAATCAAGATGGGATTCCAGCACTTAATAGTTCTTCTATCCTCCAGCAGGCCTTTATCGTCACTTTCAAATCATATAGATATATCTCGTAGTACTAACATACTCATCCCATAGTTATGCAACCGTCACTCCCACTAATAGGGGCACTACCGAATATATAAGTTCAAAGACACTAGCTCACACAATCAGCACCTTGGTGCTCAAGACATAGGCATAGATCTGGCCTCAAGTCCCCTAGATTGGCCCAACATCAAACTCACAGAGATCATATCTCACCGCTCGATCAGGAAATCACAAGCCATCAAGGCACATCTAATACTGAACGCTCATGCGCGCATGCGAACGCGTGGAAGGAATTGCAAGAGTTACTTTTCAAGCTGAATCAAGGACGCACGATAAGAATTCAAGAATGTGAAGTTTTCCTAAAGGTTCTGCAGCCTCTCAAGGATAAATACAGACGTCTCCGTACCGATACGAGAGACTCTACTAAACCTGCCTATGACTCGTGAGACCTATGTAACCTAGGCTCTAATACCAAGTTACCACGACCCAAACCTAGACCCGATTGTAATGGCACCTCTCGTGAGGACAAGGCCAGCCAACTAAACAGTTTCATCTTCTTAGAACAGTTAAACAGTGCATAAGCAGCTTAAATATAATTTAATGATATAATTAGCGAAAGTACAACCCGACACTGCTCAAACCGGGGTGTCACAAGTCACGAGCATCTATTAGAGTATAAATATAACTACAAGTTCTGAAATATACAAAATAGGATTGATGAACGAAAAGGGAGAAAATAGATGCTGTGAACGCTAGCAGCCACCTCGCTAAACTCCGATAACTCTACCTCCGATCAGCCAAAACCTAGTACCGGGTGTATAAATACCTGCATCTGCACACAAGGTATATGGAGTAAAGTGAGTACTCCAACTAAGTGAGTAATAAAGGTAAATAACAACTGAGCAGCAAGAAATCACGTAAAGCAAATCAACATGTTGTATAGAAGTAGTGTAAAACCTTCTGAGAAAAAGCAATAAAGGTGTGAAATCTTTAGAAACATCTTAGCTCAATGTAAACCTCTTTTGAAAGTGAATTTTTTCAATAGTTACGCAAATGAATGAAAAACAGTTAGTGCCGATAAGAATAGAAAATCTGCCGCTCGGGCACAAATACCACAATATAACAAGTAAAATGACAAATAAATATGAAAGATGAACACATAAAGGTTCGTCCCTTGGGCACATCTCAGAACAGTAAAGGCCCTCTGGCTCACTCTCAGAACGATATCAACCCTTCGGGCTCACTCTCGAAACAATATCAGCCCCTCGTCCTCACTCTTAGAATAATATCAGCCTCTCAAGCACACTCTCATAACAACATCAGCCCTTCGGTCTCACTCTCAGAACATAATGGGTACCCGCGCTCATTGGGGGTGTACAGACTCCGAGATGAGCCCCTTACGGCCCAAGCACAATATGAAGCCATCTCATGGCATCAAATCTCAGCTCTCGGCCTCACATCACTCAAGTCACCTCATGGCGTATATATGTATCTCAGGCCCTCGGCCTTATAACACTCAGTGTATCCTCACATCTGGCCTTCGGCCGCACTCAGTCTGAAAATCATCACAAGCCCCTCGGGAATTAGTAAAATAGTAGCTCTCAGCCCAAAACATTATTTAAAAATATCATTAAAGTCTTAAAACTGAGTAAAAGTGGTTGAATTGTAAAACAGTGGAAAACAGCATGACTAAGTTCAAGTAATAAGTCAATATAGTGAGGAAATAGTGATAAAAATCCCTGAAGGGTTCCAATAGTTGGCACGAAGCCCAAATATGGCAATCAGCCCAAGTCATGATGTTGACAAATAAGTTTCAGTCGAATACACGGTAAAATCATCAATCGATACGGACCAAGTCATAATCCCTAATAGTAAACGACCCCACACTCGTCATCGAGCGCGTGTCTCACCTCAATATAGCACTACGATGTGCAGTCCGGGGTTTAAAACCCTCAGAGTATCATTTACAATCATTACTCACCTCGAACCGGCTAAATATATAGCTCGTGATGCCTTTGCCCCTCAAATCGGCCTCCCCGCCCGTCGAATCTATCCAAATTCAGAACGAATACGTCAAAATGTTCTAAGGGAACAAAGCCCAAGCAAAAACAATAGGAAAATACAAAAAATCCCGAAATTAGCAAAACCCGAGCTCTGGGCCCACTTCTCGAAACTTAAAAATTCTTATATCATTAGATTCCTCATCTCCCTACGAGTTCATACATATCAACAACATCAAAATCGGACTTCAAATGGCCCCTCAAATCCCAAATTTACACTTTCCAAATTCAAGCCCTAATTTCTCAATTTATTATGCTTAATTCCATGATTAATTAGGTGGAATTCACACAAGAATCGAGTATTGAGTTCAAAAATCTTACCTCCAAGTGTTTCTCTTTGATTCTCTCTTCAAATCCTTCTCAAAGGCTCCAAAAATTACACAACAATGGAGAAAATAGACCAAAAATCGCGAAACCCATCTTTTAAACATTCTGCCCAGGTATAAACTCCTTCTTCGCGAACGCGAGGCTTTGACCACTGACCAAAACTCTCCTTTGCGAACGTGAACCTACCATCGTGAACACGATGCTTCATCTTCTCAAACTTACGTGAATGTGACCCTACCATCGCGAATGCGATGCTTCAGCCTTTCAAACCTATGCGAATGCGACAATGCCTTTGCGAATGCGATGACCAAACAATCAGCCCTTCGCGAACGCGTAGCCTCCCTCACGAACGCGAAGGCTAAAATCTCAACCATACCAGATAACCCTTCATGAACGCGAGGGCCTGCTCGCGAATGCGAAGTCCAAAAGCCTGCAACACTGAACAGAAATTTTCTGCAACTTTCTAAAACATGAAATGGTCCGATTGACCACCCGAAACTCACCCGAAGCCTTCGGGACCTCAACCAAACATGCCAACATAGCCCATAACATCATTCAAACTTGTTCCAACCTTTGAAATACTCAAAACAACATCAAAACATCAGATTTGCATCGGATTCAAGCCTAAGAATCCCAAAATCTTCTGAAATATTTTTTTCATCAAAAACCCAACCAAACCATGTCCGAATAACCTAAAATATTTCACACACATCCCAAATGAAATAATGAAGCTACTGCAACCCTCAGAATTAAATTCGGACCCCCGGATCAGAATCTCACCTATCAACCGGAAATTGCCAAAATATCAACTTCGCCAATTCAAGTCTAATTTTACTCCAGACCTCCGAAACCCATTCTGATCACGCTCCTAAGTCATAAATCACCTCCCTAAACTAACCAAACCATCAAAACTCACATCCGATTCCTCTAACACATAAGTCAATATTCGGTTGACTTTTCCAACTCAAACCTTCTTAATAGAGACTAAGTGTCTTATTTCTTACCAAATCCTCTCCGAACGCAAACTAATAAACTTGATCACATGAAACATGGATAACGAATCATAAAGAAGCAGAAATGGGAGAAACGGAACGATAACTCATGAGACGATTGGCCGGGTCGTCACACAAAATCTCCATCACATAAGCTTTTTATTACTCTAATTGTACTGATTTTTTCTTCAATAATTGCAATCTTCTACTATTTCATTCATTCATTCCATCATTAAATGTGCTACTGTTTCATTCAAATTCCATCTTAGAACCATGGTCAAATAGAAGTTATTCTCAAACTCTCACTTTAGTCAAAATAAGCCATAGACCTTTCATCAATTACTCGCTATTCTTCTAATTGATTAAATTTCAACCTTTACTCGCTATCCACGTAATTTTTGAGAACTTTACAATGTTTCTAAATTCCATTCCAAGTCTTACAATGGCCATCCAGATCGTGCCTTCTCATATGTCTGTCGATCTTTAACCTCGTACTCATGTTTTGAGTTGTTCCAAAATCATCTGTCATCCTTTCTTAGATTAAATAAGTTTGGGTCTTCCAATAGCATCTCATCCAAGTTTTAAAAGCACAAGAGTTTACCTTTTACTCAATCTTTTTTTAAAAAAGCAAGTCTTATACTCAAGCACTACTAGTCTTCACCCACCCATACTAAATAGGCACAACTAATTGAGGATCCTATCAATTAACTACAACAAGAACATAGTTGAACAAATAGAGATTAAACCAGGCAAACTATATTAACATAACAAGAAATTCATCCTTCAATAGGTTCCATCAAAACCCTAGACTAAATATTTAGCTACATATACTAGTGTTCATCATAATAATAATCAAATTCATCACAAATGGTAAAACACAAAATATAGAAATGAAGAACTCGATGTTGAATTATCCTACTTGCCTTTTGCCTCTCCTTTTCTTGAATTAAGCTATGAAAACCTTGATAATCTTCCCTTGGGAAAGTTGGACATTCTATAGGTAAGTGGATTTATCCCTAAACTTCCAAGTTTACCCCTGAACTTTATTTTTCCAAAACTGGGCTAGCGCGGTCGCGCTAATGACCGCGCATATGGCCTATCATTCTGCCTCGAACTCCTGGGCTAGCGCGGTTGCGCTAGTGGACGCGCTAATGGGCGCGCTAGTCTGGGTCATCATTTCAGCCCTTATTTCTCTCTTCTTCCCATGTACTTAGCTCCGAGGGTCTTCCCTTGCTTCAATTTAGCTCCAATTACAGTTCTAAGTCCTCATACATGCAACTAGCTCCTACAAATCATGAAATTCACAATTAGAGCCAATTTATCATCATTTAACTATCCTATAATAGTGAAACATAGTCAAACTGGGGCATAAACAGTGGCCAAATTAAAGAAATCTAGCCTATTATCAACACCCCACACTTAAATCATTACTACTCCTCGAGCAATCCACCACACTCTATAGAGGTTCCTTCACTAAGCATTTTTCCCTAACATACCACACCAAGAACAAATCACCAAAGTTACGCCTAGTAGTGAACAATCTTTGCCTCAAAAGTTGACTCTCACGTGCCGTGCAATATTCATACTTACTCAAATTACTCTATACAGAAGTTAAGACTTACCTTTCCTTCGTGAATCACATGCTCTCACCTCACATAAGAGAGTAGTTCCACACATATTAATATTAAGAACAATTAGGAACTTAGATAAACAAAATTTGTTTACTCTCAAAAAGAACATTCACATGACACAAAGACGCAAAATAGGCTTACCCGTAGTGTACTACTCTACTAATCGAGCCCACTCATTCTAAGATCAATTAGGACTTTACTTGATTGTAATGTAGGCTAAGGGACGGATATGATATATTTTGATATAGTGACTAACCTCCCTAAACACTTTTAATACAATCACATTAACCTTCAAAACCCTACTTATGTCCACCAGACATTCTCCTACATTTTTACTTATAACATCCCACTCCATTAGGTGCAATTTTAACAAACCAACCCCCTATCAACTACTACGTTTACTCTTTTTTTCTTTTTTTTCTTTTTTTTTTATTTTAAGTGGTGCTTATTCTTTTATTTTTCCAAACACTACATCTTTCCTCTATTTTATCGGTTCCACTCAAAAACCAAAACACCACCCCACACTTTTGCTTTTGCATAATTTCAATAACATTCAGGTGCTTATGGGAGGTAAAGGGGTTCAAACAGATATCCATTCAAACCAATGGGTAAGGTTCGCAATGTGGTTGCTAGAGAAACAAGCTTATCGGCTCAACGGGGTTGACTACAATTTATTACATTTAGGTGGGTCTACTTTATATATCTGGCTCAATAAAGAAATGCCTATATCACTTCTAAGACTGAATGAAACTACTATTTCACTTTGCAAATACACGGGGCAAGTTCTAGGCATCAAATGTAAAGCATAGAATACAATACAACTCACACACACATGGCACATGAATCATTCCAGATTGGCTTATCAACACACTCTCGTTTGAGTATTCAAGTCACTTACAAACATATAATTTAAGGCACTTTAGCAAGAATCAACCACTGAGACTAAGCGTTACACTCTAGTGTCTACTGTGTTTAGGTGTATCAATGCCAAGGGTTTCTCTTTCTATTTTAGCTCATAGGCTATCAAGACTAACTAAAAACTAAAAACAAAATAACCAAAAACTAACTACACCCGGTTTAAGATAAACCCTTGGAAAAGAACCGTGGCCCAAAGAAAAATCAAGGGGGAGTTAATACACTACAAAAAAAATGAACAAAATCCTTTTGGTATTTTCTTTAGACTTACTTCCCTCAAGAAAACTGTCTAAAAGATCTGTCATCAGGAAGAGTCCCCATATTCCTATTTTTTTTTACATCGACTTAGACCATCAAGAACCCCGTCGAAAAAGATCCGTCATCGGAACAAGTCAATTTACCTACCTTAAGCTTACCTAATGTAACTATTACCAAAAATACCAAAAACAATCAAAAGGAAACAAAGAAACATCAAAAAGTCAAATTGTTACATATACATACATACATTGAAGTAACCCCCACCCCACACTTAAAATAAAGTCGTGTCCCATGGAATACAAAATAAAGAACAGTGAGGTAAAGAAACTTCCCTAAAAGATTACTCTTGATTGGATACCGTGCCTGGGTTCAAATTGCAAGCACGACCCTGAGGTCTCAACCATCCCAAAATTTTCTTCTCCGATTTCACCTGCCGGTCAGCCACCGTATCAACACGGGTACCCAATTCAGTGACTGAGGTACGCAATCCAACCACCTCCTGCTCCAAAGCTATGAACCAGGAAACCAGAGCAGCTCCAGAAGGTGTTGTAGGCCCAGATGGTGCTGCAGCTGTTGCAATTTGCTCATGGGCCTATGGCTCGGCCCCTACATCCTCCTGCTCAGTCTCCGCCTCCTAAGAGTCATCAGAATCGCCACTTGCATCACCACCTGCCACCACCAACTCCTTACCAGTGGTGACCTTGTCAGCTCGTAACTTGTGGTCTCTTAGCACTCTTTCATCAACATCCATATTTTCTGGCACCCGAGCTACCCGGCAAAGTTTAGTAACCAATTAAGGGAAAAAGAACCCATACCTTTTTATTAGACATTGGGTGAACATCTCCTCATGAATCACATTGTCCACGTCAAAGTTGTGACCATTGATGAAGCACCAAATCACAGCCGCTCGAGGGCCATTCACCTCCGTAGTGTTGGAGGACGGGATCAGATGGTTGTTGATAATATACAACTAGCACTTCCCTTCAAAGGTTAGTGCCGAGGAATGAAACTTTCGACCATACTTCATCTAGACAATCTCCTTTCCAGGCAAAAAAATTGTTTCAAAGAACATCGCCCACTGCATGTGTTATCGGCCATACCCCTCATAATAGTCATCATAAGGATCCACATAAGGGGGCAAGTGGTACATCATCCGTATAGCCTGAACAGAGGTATTCACCATTTTTCTGCGCACAGTGACTATGCCATTGACAAGCTCTTTCACACTGGCATAATACTCTCGAACAACCATCATATTGACCTTGCCCAGATCGTTAATGAAAGTTTGTAACCCCCGCCTCACCAGCTCAGTATACATGTGAGGGCAACCCAGCTGGACCGATCCTATATCAATTCCCCTTTTCGTTATCAGCTTTTTAGGGGATTTATCCACAAAGCAGTCCTGGGTATTGGCAGAGACAAACCTGCTACTATCAAAGGGGAGAGCAGGGGCTAACCCACACCCTGGAAGATCCAGCTTGACTGCTAGAAGAGGTACCTGTGGCGCGGCGTTTCTAAGACGGAGCCATAGTACCTGAAAAATGGGAGAACATTAGCACAACCCAACATAAAATTGTGACGCAATGCAGTTACTCAGACTTCACATGTATAATTGGTCACAAGTACACAATTACAGTCATTGAGGTATTTACACAAATACTTTGTGGGCATTATTACCCACAACTCATTTCAAACATATTACCACCCCAAAACCATAACAATGTTCCCAAAGCATAACTAATTCAAGCTACAGCTCCACCAACCTTACCATCCACAGTCACTACAATAGATACTACGAATTTTGACTAAGAAAAGAAAAAAAAAACTACATAAATACAAAAATAAAAAAAATAAAAAAATCTGAAAAAAAAAAAAGAAAAATGGTACCAAGAAAACATACCTGTAGTGAGAGAATGTGAGGAGAAGCGAAGAAGATGAGGTGGGGAGCATGCTTGAAACATGGGGAAAGTAGGATGGAAATTTGAAGAAGAGGCGAGATGAAGAAGATGGAAGTCTTGAAGAAGAGAGGGGTTAGGGTTGGGGGGTCTGTGTTTTGATTTGGGGCAATGGGGGAATTTGGGATTGAAGAGGGGGGAAATTAGATGGGGAGGGGGGAATTTAGACTAAAGTAAAAGAAATTAACATAAAAAATTAAAATAAAAAAAACAAACAAAACTCATCAGATTGGGCGGGACTAGTGTGGTCGTAGTGCAGTACGAGCATGGCCATGCTAGTCCAGGCAGAAGACTAAGCCATATGCGCCGCCACTAGTGCGGTCATGCTTCTAGTGTGGTCACATACGTAGTATGTAGCGCGGTCGTGCTAGTTTTTGGAGCTGAGGTAGAATACTTGACCATATGCGCGGGCTGTAGCGCGGGCTCCTTGGCATGATTATTTTCATATTTTTCACCTGTTCTTTCCTCTATCGATGGACTTGTCACTTGCCCAACCTTACCTGCATTGGTTAGTACTTCCCCAAACTTCAAAATTAACAACTACTACTATCGTTGGGTTGCCTCCCAACCAGTGCCTTAGTTAATATCGTGGCAGGACGATTACAACACATCAATGGATTGCCTCCCATGCAGCGCCTAATTTAACATCGCGGCATGGCGCAGACAAGCGCATTTAAGGCTCGCTCAACCTTTGAGGTTCTGTCAGGTGGATCTCTAACACTTCCTTTGGTTAATTTCAATCTCTGCCCATTGACTCTAAACATGTAAGAGTCTTTCTCTAAGGCAATCTCTACAGCTCCTGAAGGGAATACTTCGACCACTTGAAATGGACCAGACCATCGTAACTTAAGATTACCCAGGAATAGCCTTAATCTTGAGTTATAGAGCAATACCGTGTCCCCCGGGTTGAAATGTCGCTCAACAATGTTTTGGTCGTGCAACCTCTTCATTATTTTCTTGTACAACCTTGTGCTCTCAAAAGCCAGATATCGAAACTCGTCAAGCTCATGCAGTTCAGTGATTCTAGTTGTGTTTGTAGCCTCACGTCTAGGTCCAGCTATTTTAGTGCCTGCCGAGCTTTATGTTCAAGTTCCACTGGCAAGTGGCAGGCCTTCCCGAACACCAACTTATATGGTGACATACTAATTGGTGTTTTAAAAGCAGTTTTATAAGCCCAGAGTGCATCATCTAGCTTTTTCACCCAATCAGTTCTTTTTATCTCTCTATTAGACACTTCCACCTGTCCACTGTTCTGCGAATTATATGATGTTTCCACCTTGTGGCATACATCATACTTCGCTAGCAACTTCTTGAAGGCTCGATTAGAGAAGTGGGTGCCTCTGTCACTGATAATAGCTCTCGGGGTCCCAAAATGGGTGAATATGTTCTTCTTCAAAAATCCCATCGCCACTCTTGCATCATTAGTGGGCAGTGTTGCAGCTTCTACCCATTTGGACATGTACTCTACAGCAACAAATATGTACTTATTGCCAAAGGAGCTAACGAAGGGTCCCATGAAGTCAATCCCCCAGACATCGAACACTTTAACCTCTTGAATCGGGTACATAGGCATCTCATGGTGACAGGAAATGTTCTCGGTTCATTGACATTCATTGCAGCCCTTCACCCACTGATATGCATCTTTAAATACTATTGGCCAAAAGAAACCGGCCTTTAGAACTTTCACGGCTGTCCTGACTCCTCCAAAATGCCCTCCATACGCCGATGCGTGACATGCCTACACAACAGACAATTGTTCTATCTCGGGGACGCACGTCTAGATCATATTGTCAATACATATTCGAAACAAATAAGGTTCACCCCAATAATACATGTGGAAGCCACGATTAAACTTTTTCTTTTGTACAGAGGAAAGGTCATAGGGAACTATACCACTTGCCAGGTAATTTGCAAAGTCTGCATACCATGGCACTTCCTCAAGACTTGCAGCGATCAGTTGCTTGTGTGGAAAGGTTTCTAGAATATCCTCAACCTTTACAGAGTTTTCAGCTCCCTCAAGTCGAGGTAAATGGTCAGCAACTTGGTTTTTTGTGCCCTTACAAGCACAAATTCTGAGGTCGAACTCTTATAGTAAAAACACCCAACGAATCAGGCACTGTTTGGACTCCTTCTTCTCAATCAAGTACCTGAGAGCTGCATGATTAGTGTATACAATTGCCTTAGAGCCAATGAGGTATGATCTGAATTGGTCGAAAGCAAACACCACAGCCAGCATTTCCTTCTCAGCTGGGCTCCACTCAGTGTTTTACTGGCATAGTAGATTGGATGCATTAGATTTTCTTTCCATTGTCCCAGCATTGCCCCTACTGTGTAGCCACTGACATTACATATGAGTTTGAATGGTTTCTCCCATTTGGGGGCAACAATGATAGGTGTTGTGACCAGCCTCATTTTCAACTCCTCGAATGCTACCCTGCAATCATTAAAAAACAAGAAGGGGTGGTCTTTTTCTAATAACTTACAGAGAGGGTTGGCAATTTTTGAAAAGTCTCTTATGAATCTCTGGTAAAAGTCGGCATGCTTGAGGAAGCTCCTGCTTGCCTTGACTGAAGTTGGAGGTGGCAACTTTGCTATCACGTCAACTTTAGCACAATCCACCTCGATTCCTTTACTTGATACCCGCTGCCCCAAGACTACACCCTCTTGTACCATGAAATGGCACTTCTCCTAATTAAGAACCAGGTTAGTCTCAATACACCGTTTTAGCACACAGGTCAGATTTATAAGGTGCTCATCGAATGAGTTCTCCACCACTGAGAAATCATCCATGAAACCTCCATTATGTCCTCTACCATGTCAGTGAATATGGCCATCATGAACTTTTGGAATGAGGCGGGTGCATTGCATAGGCCAAACAGCATCCTTCAAAAAGCATAAATGCCATATGGGAAAGTGAAGGAGGTCTTTTCTCTGTCCTCTGGTGCAATGGATATTTTATTGTACTCTGAGTACCCATCCAGAAAACAGAAGTGAGACCTCCCTGCCAATCTGTCTAGCATCTGATCAATGAAGGGAAGTGGGAAGTGGTCTTTCTGGGTGGCCAGATTTAACTTTCTGTAGTCCATGCAAATTCTCCAGCCCGTAATGATTCTCGTAGAGATCAGTTCATTGCTATCATTTTTTACCATCTTCATGCCACCCTTCTTAGGCATACATTGCACCGGGCTAACCTAGCTACTATCAGAGATCAGGAAAATGATTCTCGCATCCAACCACTTTATCACTTCTTTCTTTACCACTTCCTTCATGTTGGGGTTTAGCCTTCTTTGGTGTTACTTGGAAGGTTTGTGTCCCTCTTCCAGCAGAATTTTATGCATACAATAGGCGGGGTTGATCCCCTTAATGTCTGCCATGGTCCACCCAATGGCAGTCTTACACTTCTTGAGTACCTGCAAGAGTTGTTGTGCCTGTACATCTAACAAACCAGATGTGATAATAACAGGTAATGTTGAGTTAGGTCCAAGGAACTCATACCTGATTTGTACGGGCAGTGGCTTCAATTCCATCTTTTGTGGTTCTTAAATGGATCGATTGGCTGGAGGATTTTCTCTGTTTTCTAAGTGTAGGGGCTCAAATTCAAGAGTTCTATCCCAAAACCCTCTACCCTCTAAAGCCAATACCCATTCTTCCAGTTCTTCCCCATTCACCTCATCTAAATTTACCAGACATGCAGCAAGAGGGTCCTCAATAGTCAGCAGCTCATCATCAGCTTCTACGATTACATCCATGACATCAATAAGAGGATAATTGGCGAAGTCACTTGGTCGCCTCATATATTTCTGCACATTGAATATTATCTCTTCATCGTTCAACCTCATCTTGATCTCCCCAGTCTCACAATCAATGAGAGCTCTCCCAGTGGCTAAGAAAGGCCTTCCCAAAATTATAGGAATCTCTTCATCCATCTTAGAATCTAGAATCACAAAATCTGTAGGGAACACAAATTTCCCTACCTGAATCAACACATCATCCAAGATACCAGAGGGTCTTTTCATGATCCTGTCAGCCAGCTGCAACAACATAGAAGTGGGTCTAGCTCTTCCAATCCCCGACCTCTTATAGATCGCCAATGGCATAAGATTTATGCTAGACTCCAAATCACACAGTGCTTTGGCGAAAGCAAAAATTACCAATGGTACATGGAATTGTGAAACTCCCTGGATCAGACAGCTTCTCAACAATTGGTCTCGTCACTACCGCATTGTAGGTCTAAGTCAGTGTCACCGTGGCCAAGTCTTGGAAATCGAACTTTTGGGACATCAAGCCCTTCATCATTTTTGCATAACCAGGCATCTCCTTCAAAGCATCTAGCAATGGAATATTTACTTGGATTTGTTTCAACATCTCCAAGAATTTCTTGTATTGTTCCTCTTTTTGGTACTTGGCTAGCCTATGAGAATGGTACGGGAGGTCTCTTCTTCCCAATGATTTGGGTATTCTCTTTTGTCAGCTACCACCTCAACTATCAATTCTAGGGCTATCTCATCTTTTCTCTCAGCCTTGATCTGTGTGTTCTATTCTTCTTGAGCAGGCTGTACTGTCACCTCAGTCAGTTTCGTTGACTCATCTAGCTCAATGGGCACTGGTACAAGTGTCTCAGCCTGTCTTATTTCTCGAGCCCTCTCTTACTCCAAGTCTAAGTCTCTGACATTATGTAGACTTACTGCCATCAGCTGCTTCAGGCCTTGATCTTTTGGATTTATTTGAGTGTCTGCAGGTAATGTCCCAAGAGGACGATTGTATAGAGACATCAAAACCTAACCCATCTGCACTTCAATACTCTTGAAAGCTGAATCATGTGCATCTACTCTTTCACTGATTTTTGCATTTGACCCAATAACCTGCTGCATCATTGCCTCGAGTCTAGCAAACCCATTTTCTTGCCGTCCACCATGCTACTACTGAGGAGGATGATACCCTTACTGTTGATTTTGATTATTGTATCTTTATGGCCTATGATAAGGTGCCATATTATTCGGAGGTCGCATCCCATGTTTCCATTGTTGAACTGCTGTTGGACTGGCCTGTACGACTGATTTTGTTGGCCCCAATTTTGACCACCCTGTCTCTGGCCTCCATAATTAGACACATAATTCATGTCCTCAGGGTAGTGATGATGATTATTTTTTGCATTCCACTGGTTACCAATTGGCTGACTAATGCAAGATGTGAATAAGACCCCATTGGTAGTATATACAATATGTACATGCTACTTCTGCCCTAACTCTTCCACCTTTTTAGTGAGTATACTCATCTGTGTCATTAACGTGGCCATTTTTTTAGCAAGAGTGTTGGATGGATCTAAGGGCACTGGAGTGTTAGGTGCGTTCCTGGTTGTCCACCCTGAATTTTGTGTCATCTTATCAAGTAGACTCTGACTTTCTCTCCATATTTTGCTCAAAAATGCTCCACCAGCTGAACCTATGTAGAACCGCTGCCCCAACATCTGATCTGGAATACCGTGGTGTGGATATATAACCAACGTCCCTTTCAATCATTCCCATGTTTCTTGCAGTGTCTCCATTGGTCTTTGTTTGAAACTCAATATTTCATCGATTTGTTGAGCAGTCTTGTTGGATGGATGAAACTTGTTCACAAATTACTTGACTAACTCCTCCCAAGTTGCTATGGAATTTATGGGGAGTTAGCCAAGTCTGGGCAGCTCCTGTCACTGAGAATGGAAACAACAACAGCTTGATTGCTTCCTGAGTTATGTTGGGCTGCCTTTGAGTTTTGCAGATTGACAGAAAATTTTTCAAGTGCTGTTGAGGGTCTTCGATTTGTGACCCCAAAAATAGTTCCTTGTTCTGCAACAAGTGCAGCATGTTGTTCATGATCTGAAACGATTCAGCCTATATCTGCGGGACTAAAATTATTGTGGCCAAGTTCTCTGTTGTGCCCATTCATATAGCATAGCCTCTGGAACAAGAGGTGCCACTGAAGCTACTGGCGCACCTGGGTTTACTATGTTATTCCCCATGTCTAGTTCAAATTGTTCGGTTGTTTGTTTTTCTGGTTGGCCTGATTCAAGGTCTTGAAAAATTTCTCGGGATCTGATAATGCTTCAAATACTTCATCAGTTGTCGATAAGTTTCTAGGCATGCACATGTACAACCAAGTCAACAAATGTTAAAATTTCAATGTATAGATTGGGTATGGAGAAACTTGAATATATTAAGAATTTTTGTATGTCTTTCAATTGTAATTGATAACACTGTTAACTCCCCGGCAACGATGCCAAAATTTAATCACGCCCAACTATGCCTTATAAAAAGGACTAAGCGGACGTTGCAAATATAATTTGAGTATTTATCCCAGAGTCGAACCCACAAGGAATTAACCTATCAATTACACTTGTTAGACTTACAAAATTCTACGTAATCAACTTCCCAAACGTTCTAAATAACAATTGAGGATGTTTCTACTAACTAATTTTGAATGTAATTAAGCAAATAAAGACTAACTATGATTAAGGTATAAACAATTAAGAGAAGGATCTAAGGTTATGATTTCCCCTATTGATGGAATTTCTTCTGGTTATGTTTCACATAGAATTGCCTAATCGTCTCTATCAATCATGAGCACTCTTATTACCATAAATCTCTCCCGAGTAATCATGAGAATTTACTAGATGTACTCTCTAGAGTTACGCTAGTTGGCTTTGTTTATTACAGCTCGCTTTAGATTGCACCCAAGGCTTCGTTATCCCTAATCCCGCCTTTAAACCCTCGATTATTGATCCCTCATATACTTTGGGAGTGGTGTTGTTCAACAATTACCTAAATATGCACTCTCTCCTGAGTAAAGCACACTAAATAGGCACAGCTAATTGAGGATCCTATCAATTAACTACAACAAGAACGTAGTTAAACAAATAGAGATTAAACCAGGCAAACTATATTAACATAATAAGAAGTTCATCCTTCAATAGATTCTATCAAAACCCTAGACTAAATATTTAGCTACTCATACTAGTGTTCATCATAACAATAGTCAAATTCATCACAAATAGTAAAACACAAAAGGAAGAAAGAAAGAACTCGATGTTGAATTATCCTCCTTGCCTCTTGCCTCTCCTTTTCTTGAACTAAGCTATGAAAACCTTGATTATCTTCCCTTGGACGAGCTGGACCTTCTATAGGTTAAGTGGATTTGCCCCGAACTTCCAAGTTTACCCCTGAACTTTATTTTTCTGGAATTGGGCTAGCACAGTCGCGCTAATGACTGCACATATGGCCTATCATCTTGCCTTGAACTCCTGGGCTAGCGCGGTCGCGCTAGTGGACGTGCTAGTAGGCGCGCTAGTCTGGGTCATCATTTTAGCCCTTCTTTCTCTCTTCTTCCCGCGTACTCAGCTCCAAGGGTCTTCCCTTGCTTCAATTTAGTTCCAATTACAGTTCTAAGTCCTCATACACGCAACTCGCTCCTCCAAATCATTAAATTCACAATTAGAGCCAAATTATCATTATTTAACTATCCTATAACGGTGAAACATAGTCAAGCTGGGACATAAAGATTCGCCAAATTATATAAATATAGCCTATTATCAGAGTACTTGTTGGCC
This sequence comes from Nicotiana glauca, assembly GCA_026770625.1. NCBI lineage: Eukaryota > Viridiplantae > Streptophyta > Magnoliopsida > Solanales > Solanaceae > Nicotiana > Nicotiana glauca. Next base: position 60,276 of record MDKF010522430.1, read on the forward strand.
AAGACAAAATTGGCTCCTACATCAATTTTTTTGCCCGAAAACTCTTTCATTATTTCTGGTCAAAGAGGGGCAGCTGTTGATACCCATTTTTGTCCTACTTTTCTTTTGAATAATTTTATGGTGCTCCCTAGTTATTAATAATCTAATGCTCAATTTTTTATTATTATTATTATTATTATTATTATTATTATTATTGTCATTGTTAATATTATCATATTATGACTATTATTGAGTTAATCATTTATTTTAATGTATTACTCCATCCGTTTCAATTTATGTGAACCTATTTTCTTTTTAGTCCGTGCAAAAAAGAATAACATATTTCCCTATTTGAAATAATTTACCTTTATTCAATGATTTATAGCCACACAAAATATATGTGCTTTATTTTATACCACAAGTTCAAAAGTCTTCTCTCTTTTCTTAAACTTCGTACCCGACTTCCCGATCTTATTAAAGGAGGAAGTAAACAGATCAAGGTTTCTATGTACTTCCGTTAGGGAGGATGCGGGCAGGGGGGACGGCGGGGAGGCCGACTCCACCGGTTGGTTGCCGAAGATGACCCCTCGCTTTGGTCTCCAAATAAGTTTTTTATAATAGTCAAAAGGTCAAATGGGTTCACATAAATTGAAACAGAGGGAGTATTATATATGCTCAAAATATTATTATTATTTTTTAGTCCAAATTATTTAAAACATGGGAGCCCAATTAAATTAATCTTTAGAAGGAAAGAGACCATGTAAATTTGGCCCAATTTCGTATCAGTCCATTAGTCAGCCCAATTGTCCTACTCGAGCCCAATAAATTATTTCCATAGCCCATATCGTGATAAAATCCATCGGACCAACATAATCCATCAGTTTTTAGTAAGGAATCCTCTAGAATAACTGAATTACCAAAATAACCATTATTTTTAATTTAGGTCAAATAACAAAATCTCTCAACTTTGTCTCTACCTCGCGTAAAATCCCCTTTTTCTAAAAAATCTTTCCATCTCTAGTTATTCTATTGCTTTACCTTCCACATGCTTCACTAAAATGGTGAAACAAACGGCCAATAATGTATAGTATTTGTCGTCACCTCCTCTCAAACGACTATAATTCAGAGGCCAAATCTCGACCCACAACTCTCATCTGATTCTCGGCCAGAACGCATTCTCCACCATTCAAGTTTCGAAATCGCGCCTAAAATTGATACCCTAGATTTTTCTTCCTATAAATACTTCTCTAAGTCTCATCTGAAAATACATCTGTAAAATCCTAAAAAAACTCAGTTTATATCATACTCTGCTTTTTTTAATTTCAAGCTTTACCATCTGTGGAAAACTTTTTAATTTTTAGTCTTCATCTTTACATTCTCGATAACTAAGGAGTAGTAGATCTGAGCCCTCAAAGTCCTAGTTCACTGCCTTGTGGAAGCAACATAAAATTTTAATGCAAGACTCTTCATCCTCGCATAGAGTCATCACAACAAGAAAAATGAGCGAAAATTGCTTGGGGATGCCTGTGGCATTTTTCCTCTATTTTCTTTATCATTTGTCCTATTTTAACTCTTCTATAATTGTTGATCTATGTGTTTGGGTTTATCCCAAGTTTCTTTTTGGATTCTATGTTGAAACTCATATTCAGAATATGATTAATAGTAGAGTTCTATTATTCACTTAGGTTCTTCCCACTATCCTACAATCAAGATACTTTTCTTTATCACATAAAAAGAGCATCTATTTTTATGATTATGACTTAAAAAGAAAAAATATTTGTTTTAGCCCCGTTAAAAGTTTTTCCACTAATATTTTCCTACAACACTAAGTCAAATTAATGTCATGCTTTCGAGATCTTGATCCTTTTAAAAGAACAAAATGCATTTGCTTTCTTAAGTATCTTAGTTTCAGATTTGATCTTTTTGAAAATGACGTTCCTTTGAACCTCTGCTCATTTTGTACTAGATGTTCTATGAGAGTTGAATCTTCTAATTCAAAAGTGGAGTTTTAAAAGTGATCTATATTTTACTTATAAAGTTTTAAAGAGATATTTTCCTTACCCTTTAATGATTTTACAAAACCTTGTTTAATTAATTTAAGTGCGGTTGGTCAATCATTTTAATATGGATCTTAAGGAGTGCCTTACACCTTCTTTTTAAGATTAATTCAACTCTTACCTTAGAATCTCTAATGTTTAGTAGACCATACAGGGTTAATAATATATAATTTAGGGTGCCCTAACTCACCTCTTAATATAGTTAGGTGGTGACTCTTTAGTTAATAATTAATTAAGGAATCACCAATATGTTATAGTCTAATTTGACCCGTGTTAAAATGGGGTATAATACTCTGAACCTTGGCTCTGCGGACTGCATGAAATTGAGTGAGGCTGCAATGAACCCAACACGGACAACACAAAACCCTTTGCAGCCGCATTTCCTGATGGCCTAAAAACATAGTATCTGAACTTCATCTTTGCGGACCGCACAGAATGGTGTGCGGCCACACTGACCCTATTTGACTGAACTTGGTCTTGTCTTGGTACTTGTGCAAGTTTTACTCTTTTTGAGCTGGTTTTTGACACCTTGATGATCAAACATACAATCAAGCACAACTTGTGAGCCTTTGGGACTATATTATACACATTTCTAATCAAAACTTAAGCAAGAATGAGCGTAAAATGCATCATAATCCCTAGTTATCAATATCACGACCCCAATCATAACAAGCTTGTCCTGAACTCTATATCCCACTAGATACTCGCCTCAGTGTAAGACACTTCCCTGGTGTTTTTCATAACTTGAGAAAACTCCTACAAAAATATTGTACTTAGATTACTTTTAACAATAAATAGCACTAAATGTAGATTATAAACAAATCCAAGCATGGTTAGAAGTGTAATTAAAAGCAACACACATAGCTAGATTAGATATAAACCCAACTCCCAATCAATATTAACTCCCTATGGATATCGATCCCGGCCTTTTGGGTAAAAGCTGCATCGACCACTCATCGCCATTATATAGTGGTGCATGGTTGGAGACGATAAATGACCCTACTCTACTGCCTTACCCCGAAGTCTGGGACAAAACCTTTTTAAGTGGCCAAGATCCCTGCACTCGTAACAGCCCCTCGGAATAATGGATTGCTGAAGTCTGGCCCTGATAGCCTCAATACCGACTAGAGAACCCTGAATAGCTGGTAGCCAGTAGGAGCTCTCTAGAATGGCACAAAAATCAGGCCGCACTAGAGCACTCTAGAAGGCGGTGGTGCTGGATATGTGGGCCTTCTAGATTAATCCCTCACAAACTGACCTCTTCCTAGAATGAGTACCACTGAACCCTCCATAATAATGAAACCCCTTATCCCTCGGCACCTGCTCTCGGCTCTACTAACGAACACCCTCGATCCTCTGAGCTATCTCTACAACCAGGTCAGAAGACGTCCTTACCTCAACCTCTCGGGCAATAGTGGACTGGATACCAGAGCGCAAACCTGCAAAAACTCTCTGTACTCTCTCTGCATCGGTGGGGAGTATTGTAAGTGCATGGCGAGACAACTCAAAGAATCTCACCTCACAGTCGGTCATCGACATCTAACCATGCTGGAGCTGCTCGAACTGAAATCGCAACTCTTTCCTCTGAGAGGGTAGAATATATCTACCAGAAAGAGGCATGTGAACTGGTCCCAAGTCAAGGGAGGAGAACCTGTTGGTCTGCAGAGAAGATAGGACTTCCACAATCTATGGGCCCTATCCTCCATCTGAAAGGTGGTAAATTCTAAACCATGGGAATCTAATATCTTCATGTTGTGCAGTCTTTCCCTACAACGATCAATAAAGTACTAGGGGCCCTCATGTCGTTCATCTCCAAAGATAAAAGGATGTAGCCTAGTCCATCTATCCAATAGCTTCTGCGTCTCGCGGATCGCAGCTAGTCCAGGCTCAAGTATAGCTGCTGCAACTGGCTGAGCTCCACCCACAGGTAGTGCCCGGGGTCCGATATATGGGAGCTACATGCCCTAGAGCCTGATCAGAAGCGGATCTGCCTAAGAAATAGTGGTGTCGGTGACCCCATGCTAATCCCACAAAATTTAATTTATTATATAGATAATTCACTTAATATTTATAAAAGTACTTGCTGGCACCCATGATAAAAAATGGGTCAAAGGTACACTAGTTGGGCCTTTTCTTTATTTCCTCAACTGGCCCCCCGTTCCTCTCTTTTATTTTGTTTTGCTTGATAGTATCATTGTATTATTTCTTTTTAGTTTTTAATGTCAAATATCAATTATTTCCCCCAAATCTCAATCTCAATTCAGTGATTCACGCCAAAACTCAAAAGTAAATTGCGCCCCTCCCTCTCTCTTGTTCTAAACACCAAGTCAGTGTATCATCTGTCCCTCTCTTTGTTCATATCGCTATAATCTTGTAATTCCAGAATGGTATTTTAGAATCTCTATTACTAGCGCAAGGATCTTCCTAGTTTTTGTACTCCTTAAGTAGGTATATTCTTTGTTTCTTATTTTATTAGTAATCTCAGTTATTTGTTTTCTTTCATAAAGAGTGATCTACGTAATTGCATTGATGGTGTATAAATTAGTAATATTTTTTTGTGCGATTTTATTATCTTTGTTATTGAATATTTTAGTACAATGTTATGAGTTATGACTCATCTCATATTATTATTTTATTTTCTTGGAAAATATATTATATAGTTATATCCTACTATGACTAAAATAAATATTTGGAGAACAAGTTACAAATTTTGTTCTATTACGACTTTACTGGGAAAAAACCCGAAAACCAAATTGAAAAACCAGACTTTATTGATTTGGTTTGGTTTATAAATTTAAAAGCCCGACACTATTGGTTTGATTCGGTAATTGAAAAATTCGAACCAACCCGACCTATGTATATCCCTACTTTGAAGTTGTTTGGTGCACCCATCTTCTCAAATTCCTGGATTCGCCTCCGAGCCTGAGCGATAAAGGTATATGCTCCCCCTCCAGCCTGAGATGTGGTTGGGTCTGCTAGAAATAAATTAGACTGCGTCATAGAATCCATGAACCGCACCATACGTCCTATGACCTCTTGGAATCCCGATGCGGACATGAAATCCACCGAGGCTGAATCTGCTGCAGGCACCTAACTTTGCTCCTCAATAACACGATCCTCCATTGTATCCACTAATGTTACAATTGGAGAAACTCTAGGACACCTTCGCCCTCTACCATGAGCTGGAGCCCTCCCTCGGCCTCTACCTCCACCTCTAGAAATAAGGGGAGCAGCTCCTCCTTGGTCGGGTACATTTGTCGCATGCAGTCTCACCATCTGTGAGAGAATAAGAGAAATATACTTAACACAACATCAACTGCACAATAGGAGATGAAGAAAGAGAAGTTTCCTAACATCCTATAGCCTCTCGAAGATAAGTACGGACGTCTCCGCATCGATCCGCAAGACTCTATTAGGCTTGATCATAACATGTGAGACCTACATGAACCTAGTTCTCTAATTCCATGTTGTCACGATCCAATTTCTCCTATAGGTCGTGATAGCGCCCAACGTCGCTGCTAAGCAAGCCAATGGTGAATTAGTCACATATCTATTCTTTTAAAAATTTCAAAATAGTTGATTTTGATTTTATTAAGTAATGAGAAGTAGAAAATTTAATAAATTAAAGTGAAAACTAATGAAAGAACAAATGCAGTGAAATAAATGCTCAAAAATCACAAAGTGTCTACTAGCATGTTTCCAAGACCTGGTGTCACAAGTAAATGAGAAACTAGTAGAATATACAAAATACTAAGATACTGTCTGAAATAGGGTAGGCAGAAAGTAAATACATAAGAGAGACTGCGAGTGCTGCAGAACGGTCTCATAATGCAGCTCACCGCTAAGCCTCGGGATAACAAGGTGCGCGCCGAAATGACTGCCAGATGCACCTGCCTCAGACACTGCACGATTAGTGCAGAAATATATTGTGTGTACATAAACAATAAGTGCCGGTAAGTATCCAGTCTAACCTCGAAGAACTAGTGACGAGGGGCCAAAATCGACACTTACAATGGGCCAACAAATAAAATAAATAAATTCTAGATAAGCATGGGATATGTAAATAATGATAATAACACAATAGCATGCAGTGAATAAATGATTCTTTAACCCATAGTAAATTTCAAAATCTCGAACCAACACCTACTAGCTCCAAACAATTTCTCTTAATAATAAATTATAACCTCTCAAGCTATAAAATAATATCAAGTGTAATCGGGCTTCGAGTATTATCACGCACAATTTATGCCGAGGTGTAATCCGCTCTATATCCTAAACTTAGCCAAACAACCCAAAACTAGTCAAATATTATATAAATTAATCAATATGCACTCACAAGTTCATTATTTAACCATTAGAGTAATTATCCAACCCAAATCGGAAGATTCTTAAAATTCACCCTCAAGCCCACGTGCGCGCCGAAATGACTGCCAGATGCACCTGCCTCAGATACTGCACGATTAGTGCAGAAATATAGTGTGTGTACATAAACAATAAGTGCCGGTAAGTATCCAGTCTAACCTCGAAGAACTAGTGACGAGGGGACGAAATCGACACTTACAATGGGCCAACAAATAAAATAAATAAATTCTAAATAAGCATGGGATATGTAAATAATAATAATAACACAATAGCATGCAGTGAATAAATGATTCTTTAACCGATAGTAAATTTCAAAATCTCCAACCAACACCTACTAGCTCCAAATAATTTCTCTTAATAATAAATTATAACCTCTCAAGCTATAAAATAATATCAAGTGTAATCGGGCTTCGAGTATTATCATGCACAATTTATGCCGAGGTGTAATCCGCTCTATATCCTAAACTTAGCCAAACAACCCAAAACTAGTCAAATATTATATAAATTAATCAATATGCACTCACAAGTTCATTATTTAACCATTAAAGTAATTACCCAACCCAAATCGGAAGATTCTTAAAAGTCACCCTCAGGCCCACGTGCGTGCCGAAATGACTGCCAGATGCACCTGCCTCAGATACTGCACGATTAGTGCAGAAATATAGCGTGAGCACATAAACAATAAGTGCCGGTAAGTATCAAGCCTAACCTCGAAGAATTGGTGACGAGGGCCCGAAATCGACACTTACTATGGGCCAACAAATAAAATAAATAAATTCTAAATAAATATGGGATATGTAAATAATAATAATAACACAATAGCATGCAGTGAATAAATGATTCTTTAACCGATAGCAAATTTCAAAATCTCCAACCAACACCTACCAGCTCCAAACAATTTCTCTTAATAATAAATTATAACCTCTCAAGCTATAAAATAATATCAAGTGTAATCGGGCTCCGAGTATTATCACGCACAATTTATGCCGAGGTGTAATCCGCTCTATATCCTCAACTTGATGCCAAACAACCCAAAACTAGTCAAATATTATATAAATTAATCAATATGCACTCACAAATTCATTATTTAACCATTAGAGTAATTACCCAACCCAAATTGGAAGATTTTTAAAATTCACCCTCAGGTCCACGTGCTCGGATTTTAAAAATTTTTGAAGATAAATGTTACCCATCACTTTACAAACTCAAATATATAATTTTCACCCAATTCCATAATCATTTTTATGGTTAAATCCCAATTTTATTAAAATCTAAGTTTTTCAACTAAACCCATAATTTTCACAATTTTTCATGTTAAAATCTACCGATAATCTATGTATTAAACTCATCTTGTACAAAAATTACTTACCTCAAACTACTAGGTGAAAAACCCTCTTCAAAGAACTCTAAAATCTTCCAAGAAGTGAAATAAACAAACCAAAATGGCCTAAGTCCCGTTTTTAAAAAAAGGCACCGCCCAAGCATCCCTTCTTCGTGATCGTGAAGGAGGCCTCGCGATCGCGAAGGCAAACAGACTAGGCCCCAGAAAATAGGAGCCTCGTGAACGCGGAGGCTTGCATGGTCTACCCTATGCGAACGCGTGGGTTTCTTCGCGAACGCGAAGAATAACTACGGCCCCTTCCCAGCTCCAGCCTCCCCTATGCGAACGCGGGCCACTTCATGCGAGCGCGAAGGCCATATGTCCTAGTCCTTCGCGAACGCAGGCTGGCTATTGCGAACGTAGCACGATTTCCAGTCCCCCATCCCTTCCTCGAAAACACGAAGAAGGAAACTAGAACCAACAGTGACATTGTCACGACCCTAGTTCACCAATTGTGAACATGTCATGACGGCACCTAGCCTTCATGGCTAGGTAAGCCTAACACATTGCGGAAGTAACAACATTTGTGAAATTTATAATCAAAAGCTAAGTAACATGAGTAATGTATACAGTTGCCATCTGGCACATACACTTTAATACTTTAAATTCTGAAGCCATCCCAAAGACCCGGAAACCCACGGGCAACACAGAAATTGAAGTACAACAATACAAGGCAACAAATAATTCTGGCCTAACATGCTCCACGTAATTTCAATTAAGGCAATTTAAGCAAATAGGCAATTTGGGTTAATTAAACATGCTCTTCTATACTAGCACAGTCTATAATAGCAAGTAGGATAAAGCAAATAGGACGGAAATCCACTTCAAGTATTTTAAGTAAAAACTCGGGTTTCAACAAATAGCTCAAGTACGCACTCGTCACCTCACGTATAGGGCATTCAATTACCAATTATCACATCCTAAGGGACGAAGTTCCCCACACAGGGTTAGGCAAGCCACTTACCTCGAACCGGTGCAAATCAACTAAGGAACGATGCCTTTGCCACGAGTATCTGACTCCAAATGGCCCATATCTATTCAATACAATTACATATCATAAATAATATTGTAAACAACTGATTCCACTATTAAAATTAAAGTTAGGGCGCAAAAATAGATAAAATAACCAAAATACCCCTCCAGCCAACATCTCGGAATCAAATAATTTTTACATTTTCAGAACTCTCGTACTCTCACGAGTCTAACCATATAAAAATCTCCCAAATCGGAGGTCAATTGCCCACTCAAAATCACATAATTAAGTCTAAGAAGTTTCACCCAATTTTCCCAATTTTTTACCTTGAATTTGAATTCTAATGGTTGATTTAACTAGGAAATGATGAAATATAACTAGAAAGGATCAAAGCAATGTTATCCAATAATCTTCTCTTCAAAACCCACTCAAAATCGCCTTCTCCCGAGCTCTCAATTGATTTTTTCCAACTTTGAAATAAACCCTCGGATTTTCCCCTTTTCAAAATAGTGGTTTCTGCTTTTGCGGCCCAGGGACCGTTTTTGCGGTCCCACTTTTGCGGTCCCACTTTTGCGGAAGAATCAACCGCTTTTGCGGTTCAACTAATGGGACCAAGGTTCACTTCTACGGACTAGTAACTGCATTTGCGGTTTCGCTTATGCGGAAAAGAGACCGCTTTTGTGGTTCTCCTGAGGTGGGGCCAATTCCGCTTATGCGGTGACGAAGCCGCTTATGAGGCACCGCTTCTGTGGTTCCCAAGCTGCAAATACCAGAAGAATTAATATCAGCTGCATCCAAACTTAAAAATTTACCCCGTTAGCCATCCGAAATCATCCCGAGGCCCCCAAGACCTCAACCAAAAGCACCAATACTACCTAATACCTTATTCAAACTTGTACCAATCCTCAAAACGTCTCAAATAACACTGGAAACCCGATTAAATCAAGGATTCAAGCCTAAGAACTTCAAATTCATCCAAAATACGCTTTCGATCAAAAACCTAACCAAACCTCATCCGAATGACCTGAAATTTTGCACACACATCCTAAATGTCATGACGGGGCTACAGCAACTTCCAGAATTCAAATCCGACCCTCGGATCAAAAACTCACTATCGACCGGAAACTTCAAAAATTCAAACTTCGGCATTTCAAGCCTAAATGAGCTATGAACCTCCAAATTACATTCCGAACACGCTCCCAACCCCGAAATCATCTAACGGAGCTAATGGAACCATCAGATTTCCATTCTGAGGTCATCTTCACACTGTTCCGAATACGGACCATTTTCCAACTCTTAAGCTCTCATTTAGGGGCTAAGTGTCCCAAAACACTCTGAATCCTAAGACCGAGCGTCCCGGCAAACCAAAATAGCAGAAAAAACTTAGGGAAAGCAGTTAGTGGGGGATCGGGGCGTAAATTCCAAAAATGACCGGCCGGGTCGTTACATCCTCCTACACTTAAACATTTGTTCGTCCTCGAACGAGCATAGAGAACATACCTGAAGTAGCAAAAACATGAGGGTACTGGCTGCGCATATCCTGCTCGGTCTCCTAAGTCGCCTCCTCAGCTGGCTGACCCTGCCACTGGACCTTCACTGAAGCGATGTTCTTTGACCTCAACTTTCTGATCTGCCTGTCCAAAATGGCCACTGGCTCCTCAACATAGGATAGATCCTTGTCCAACTGGACTGAACTGAAGTCCAACACATGCGACGGGTCACTGTGATATCTCCGGAGCATCGAAACATGAAATACCGGATGAATTCCGGCTACGCTGGGAGGTAAGGAAAGCTCATAAGCAACCTCCCCAACTCGCCTCAATATCTCAAAAGGCCCAATAAATCTCAGACTCAGCTTCCCTTTCTTTCCAAACCTCATGACGCCATTCATAGGCGAGACCCGAAGCAGAACCCGCTCGCCAACCATATATGCCACATCACGAACCTTCTTGTCCGCGTAACTCTTCTGTTTGGACTGGGCTGCACGGAGTCTATCCTAAATCACTTTAACCTTTTCCATCGCATCCTGAACCATCTCTGTGCCCAATAGCCTTGCCTTACCCGGCTCGAACTAACCCACCGGAGATCTGCACCTCCTACCATATAAGGCCTCATATAGCACCATCTGAATGCTGGATTGATAGCTGTTGTTATAAGAAAACTCCGCCAGTGGCGGGAAATGGTCCCATGACCCTCCAAACTCAATCACGCACGCACGGAGCATATCCTCCAGAATCTGAATAGTGCACTCGGACTGTCCGTCTGTCTGGGGGTGGAATGTCGTGCTCAACTCCACTCGAGTGCCTAACTTCTGCTGGATGGCTCTCCAGAACCGCGATGTAAACTGAGTGCCTCTGTCTGAGATGCTAGAAACTAGAATACCATGCAACCGGACGATCTCCCTGATATAGATCTCCGCCAACCGCTTCGATGAATAAGTGGTACATACAGGTATGAAATGAGCGGACTTGGTCAGTCGATCCACAATGACCCAAATAGAATCAAACTTCCTCACGGTCCGTGGAAGTCCAGATACGAAGTCCATGGTGATACGCTCCCATTTCCACTCTGGAATATCAATCTTGTGTAGCAACCCACCCGGACGCTGGTGCTCATACTTCACCTGCTGGCAGTTAAGGCATCTAGACACGTAGTCAACTATATCATTTTTCATCCGCTTCCACCAGTAGTGCTACCTCAAGTCCTGATACATCTTCGCGGCACCCGGATGGATGGAATACTGCGAGCTATGGGCCTCTGCTAGAATCAA
>MU683355.1:3700-18116 GCA_026770625.1 Nicotiana glauca
ATACATTACTCATATTATTTAGTTTTGATTATAAATTTCGAAATTGTTATTACTTCCCCAATGTGTTAGGTTTACCTGGTCGCGAAGACTAGGTGCCGTCATGACGTGTTCACAATTGGTGAACTAGGATCGTGACACGACGTCCTTCTCTAACATCTTAAAGATTGACTCACAGATAACTGTAGACTATGATATTTGGCTGATGTAGTTAAGCCTTCCCAAGAAACTCATCACATCCTTCTTGTTCCTTGGCGGTGGTAGTTCTTGAATGGCTTTGACTTTCGATCGATCTAGTTCTATTCCTCGTCGACTTACAATAAACCCAAGCAATTTCCCAGCAGGAACCCCAAATCCGTATTTTGCGGGGTTTAGTTTCAGGTTGTATCTCCTCAGTCTATTCAAGAACTTCCTTAGATCTTTTATGTGGTCAGTGGACTTCTTGGATTTGATAATAACATCATCCACATGTACCTCTATCTCCTTATGTATCATATCATGGAAGATAGTAGTCATGGCCCTCATGTAGGTGGCCCCTACATTCTTCAGGATGAATGGCATCATCTTGTAACAATAAACTCCCCACAGCGTAATGAAATCTATTTTCTCAGCATATTCCTCATCCATCAAGATCTCATGATAACCAGTGAAGAAATCTACGAATGACTGTAGCTCATGGTTGGCGCAATTATCAATCAAGATGTGTATATTTGGCAAAGGGAAGTCATCTTTCGGACTGGCCTGGTTGAGATCCCTGTAGTCGACACAGACTCTAACCTTCCCATCCTTCTTTGGCACTGGCACAATATTGGCTAACCATGTCGGGTATTCTACTACCCTGAGAACCTTAACGTTGATCTTCTTGGTGACTTCTTCCTTGATATTCAAACTCACACCAGGCTTGAACTTTCTGAGTTTTTGCTTTATCAGTGAACATATTGGATTGGTTGGTAGTTTGTAAGCTACAATAGACGTACTCAAACAACTCATGTCATCATACGACCAGGCGAATATGTCCTTGCACTCCTTTAGAAATTATGTGTATTGTTTCTTCTCTGATGGAAATAGGTGAATGTTGATTCGCGTTTCCTTGGCATTTTATGCATTTCCCAGGTTGAGGATTTTGGTCTCGTCCAGGTTGGACATAGGTCTGTTCTCAAAGTTCTCAACTTCCTTGACAATTTTGTCAGGTATGTCATCTTCTTCTAAATAAATGTCCATTTGTTGCGTTGTCTCATTGCATGTTACAATAATTGTTTCATCAAGACCAGTAATAGTAATGTTGTATTGGTAAAGCAAGGAGAGAAAATGATAGCAATAAATATTAATTCATAAAAAAAACCAAAAATGCTTTTGATAGCTTGAATAACTGTTTTAAACATCGAAGATCTAATTACGAGAATTGAAAAAATGCAAAAAGAAAATCATTTAGTAAATAGAACAGTGAATAATGCTTGTTTTAGCCTTGCTACCCCGAGACTCGTCGGGCTTTGGTTGTCCTGATGGTCCAATTATGGAGATGTGCCACCCTGCTCATATCCTTTATGGAAGGGCCTTTCTCCCCCTCCTCCTCGAGAATAACTCAACAGACCATATTACTATCCTCTAAAAACAAGTTCTTCAATGCTGCAAGTGTTTTATCTTCATTTGACCTATAAATAATGTCGGTCTATTTGAATGTCTGCTACAGATGCAGTATTGGTTGCTCTCTAGTGGGTAGTAAGGACCGTGCCATGGTGGCGATCAGCTATTGAATTCTTTCCAGGTGTATTCATATCCCAAACTGAAGGTAGTGCAATGTTTATGGATTTAGAGATTCCTTTGAGTTCTTGCCGAGCCCTTTGCCAGGTTCGTACCCACTGCAACTTAGTATAATCTCGATTTTGCTATCCCACATTTGTCTTTGTCGATAGCATTGACCCACTCAATGTGGTGGTAAGTTTCTCCACCCAACTTCTTTTTTCCCTCGATCGCTGGAATGCTTTGGCTACTGTATATAAGGTTGCTACCGTCGACGTGAATGATCACTTCCTGGTGATTCCGTTCGAATTTTAATGCCTGATGCAACATTGATGCTACATCCCTAGCAGCATGAATCCATGTCTGTCCCATCACCAAGTTATAAGACGCTGGTACATCTATTACTTGGAAATCGACCTTGAACCAGGTTGGTCCCATCTGCATGCATAGACTAATCTCACCAATGGTGGACCTCTAAGAACAATCAAAGGCTTTCACATTGATTACTCCATCTTTTATCTCATGCAGTCCTTTACCCAACTTCTTGAGTGTTACTAGCGGACAAATGTTAAGACTGGAACCTCCATCGATTAGGATTCTGGTGATGAAATAATCTTCGCATTGCATGGTGATGTGCAATGCTTTGTTGTGCCCCAGCCCTTCAGGTGGCAGCTCGTCCTCATAAAAGGTGATCTTATGACTTTCCATCACTTGTCCTACCATATTAGCCAGTTTCCCGCTAGTGATGTTACTTGGTACGTACGCTTCATTTAGAACCTTTAACAAAACATTCTTGTGCGCCTCAGAATTTTCCAACAAAGAGAGAATGGATATTTGTGCTGGCATTTAGTTTAACTAGTTGATAACCGAATATTCTTTGGCCTGAATTTTCCTCGAAAGGTTTTTCGGACTTGTCTCAATGAGGGGCGGCCGGTTGGAGGCCTGTTTGCATGATTTAGCCAGATGTTCACAGGTATAGACTATACCAGTTCTTGTCATACCCTGTGCTACGACAGTTTCTTCAATCCTGACCTTGCCCTTACTTCTCGCCACAACTCTATAGTCCCAGGTCACAACATTTGTATAGAATGGTGGCATGGTTGATATCTCCACTGGGATCGGCGCTGCTATCCTAACTTCGAGTGGAACATGTTGTAGACATGTGATTTTTGACCCTCCCCAAGATTTTTCATATTTTAGCGTAAATATTTAGTTTAGGTTTAGTATCGCTCTCTTTACCTTATTTTATCCAAAAAAAACTACCAAAATATTTTCCCTTATCTTAGCTAGTTGATATTTTGTCTAGTTAGTTTTATTTTTGAAAAAAATACCAAAATAGTCTTGGCATTTTATTTTTTTTAGGATGAAAATTTCAAAAATATTTTACATTTGAGTATATATTGAGTAGTATTTAAATTTCATTAATATAGTATTTATATGTCTTCTCTAAAATATTTTTATATCTTAAATATACTAGTATCTCTATAAAGCTATTTTTAAAATAAAATCTGAAAATAAAAATAAAAAGAACAAGAGCTAATAAATTGTGCAACTTGCCAAAAGATGCTTTCTTATCCACTTCCCATAATTAACTCGCATCCACATTTTATTCCAATAATAGAAATTTCACATGCACTCACGTTTTGAGGAAGGGAAAAGATCTGGGGATCGGGAACAAATAACAGGGGCTGGTCACGTTTTTCTTGGGGGAGGATTTATTCTATATTCATTCTTTTACAAACAACACACAAGAGACAAGATAAAAAAGGAAAAAAAAGAAATATATAACAGGGAAAAGATATGGGGAAACAAAAGAGAAGGAGAACGAAAAACATAATGAAGAAGAGAGAGGGAAACGAAAAGAGGATGGACCTCACCCTTTGGGATGGTTTTTTCCCTTCCAATACCAACAAACATGAGGATATATAGACACATATAGAGACTGACAACCGTAGATTTAGAGCCCCACCCCCCTTTCACGTCGTCTTCTTCGACCTTTTCCCCCTGTTTTTCATTTTTCCTCAGAAGCAAAACAAAAACAACCTCCCCCTCTTGAACCTGGAGCGATGGTCTTCTTCATGAAGATTTAAGAGGATAGCTTTTTAGCTGCCATTACACCCATTGATCCCCACCAACGGCGAACTCGCCGTTCCACCCAAACAACAACCACCTTCGACCAAGGACCTCCCTCTGAATACCCTCTTCGAGAAAACTCATCAGCGGCTACTTCATCTTAAATCAACAATACCGCTGGAACTTTTTCTTCCTTCCATTTTCAGCCAGAAAACACACATTAAGAACTCCTCCCAACTATAGAGACCACCTCCAGTCCAAAATGAGAGCAACAGTAGTGAGGAAACGTTTCTTCTTTCTCTTCTTGCATTTTCGATTTTTGTCGGAAAATAAAAAAAAAATTAAAAAGGAGTGAAACCGAGGGTCAATTTGCTTCAGTGCTGGTTCGAGTTTGTCTCTGGTCGCCGGCTCTGTTCGTAGTCACTGGCGAAAGTTCCGGTCCGTGATCTACAAGCTATTGTAGCTCAAGTTGAGATCTATAAATACATAAGGTTCATTCTCTTAAATACTCATTTCTTCTATTAACTGTGTGCAATTAGTTATGACTATAAAAGTGATATTAGTTTCATGTACATGTTTATTATGTTAGATGATATTATACAGTGTTTCGCTGCATCCAAAAATGACTTTTGTGATCTACCATTTAGACACATAATCTTTGAAAGCATATATGAATTCAACAGTTAAGTTTGAAAGGTCTTGTATGCGTTTATTGATCTTCTGAAGGATAAGTTTTATTCCATTGTTAAATCGTATATGATAGTACTGAGTATTGGTGATAATTGTAAAGATATATTGAAGATATAGCACATTAGTATTTGTAGAATTCGATTGTGTTCGATTGTTATAGTTGAATAAAAATCTCTGCTTTAAAGAAATTGAGGCGCGCCATACACACAATTGAATCACATAGCTTATGGCCCTCATATTAATTTTACAACTTAGTGTAGAAAGCACTTTGAATTCTCGTAGTTTGCTTTAGGCGAATTCATTAAATAAAGTGTCATATATACGGGTACGGTACCCGTGAGGTAGTTGTGATACACAATTTTCAAAACCGGGTGTGCATTTTATGTGACCCGACTTTAATTCTCAATAATGTTTAATAAATAAATATGTCGTGAACCGCGGGTGCATTTCATAAAGCGTGGTTTACTACTTGTTTTCAAAAGCGAACAAGTGTATGACGATTATGAATTTTCCTAAAAAATATTAAAAGTAGCGAAAAAGTAAAAGGGCACGTAGGTTCAAAATGTGTAATTAAATTAGATAATTGAGCCAATAATAATAGTTGAGCGACCGTGCTAGAACCATAGAATCCAGGAATACCTAACATCTTCTCCCGGGTTAACAGCCCGGATTTCTGTGTTCGCAGACCATAAATAGAGTCAATCTTCCTCGATTTGGGATTTTAAACTGGTGACTTGGGACACAATAAATTATCTCAAGTGGTGAATCTGAATTTGAATAAAAAATTCTGATTCGAATATTTTCACTTTAACTGAAAAATTCCTTTATACCCCTCGGGGGTGGTAAAATGGAGGTGTGACAGCTCTGGCGACTCCGTTGGGGATTAAGAACCTAGAACTTTATGTTCAAGGTTCAAGAATTTGAGCTTAGAATAACTGTTATTGCTGGCTTTATTTATTATCTGATTTTTACATGTTTGAGACTAATGTGCTAAATGCCACTTTTTACCTCTTTGATATTGTTTGGATTGTATATAAATTGTTGTGAAATCCTCATCTCTCTGAGTCTTTTAAATCATCTGAGAAGGGTGCACTTCGTGCAGCTTCTCTTCTGTTAGACTAATATACCACTATTAGAATGACGTTCGGACAAGTTGCAAAGCCGATGAAGATTCTGTATTCCCGGTATGCTGCCCCCCTTGGCTCGAGTTGTCCGCTCGGATAAGCCAGGTCTAGAACAAATAAACCCAGGTTTTTAAACCTAGTATAACATAGCCTCATGCTGGATCCCTAGTAGAGACGCTTGTTTGCATCACGTGCATTTGACTTTGGGGACTCAACACATGGGTTGAGTCCGTCTAGGACAAGTGTACCCGAATTAAAAGACCATCCTGATACATCTTATGCACTACTTGCGTATCTGTCTGTTCGGCTTGCATGTTGACAGACTTCTAAAATAGGGAAAGAAAATTAAAAAAAAAAAGAAAAAATAGAAAGAAGAAAAAAGAAAAGAGAGTGAGAGGTAGGTAGGTATTAGAAATATCTTGAAACTCTGCCGTATTTTTTTTTAAAAAAAAAGGAAAAGTCATTTCAAATAAGTCAATTTCTTTTCCTTCAAGACTAGACGAACTACGCGAGTCTGATTCTCACCGGATGTGAGATATGTACGCAAATCTCATCGGTTCCGGCCCATAATTTAAAAAGAAAAATTAAAAATTATTTTTCTTTACTTCTTTCTTTAGAAAGTATTTCTTTTAGACCGCAATTTTTTTAAAAATAATACTAAATATTTTCTTTTAATTTCTTATCAAAATCCAAAAATATGTTCATTCTTCTTTTGAAAATTGAAAAGAAAATTGAAGATTCAAAAACAATTTCTTTTTTTTGTAGAAGTATTTCTTTTATAAATTCAAAATAAAAGTTTGAAAAATCCAAAAATATTTTATTTCTTCTTTAGATGTTTTACATTCGAATTTTTAAAAAAAAAACCGAAATTAAAAAAAATCAAAGTATTTTCTCTCTTCTTTATAAATCTTTCTTTTGAAAATTAAAAAAAAATAAAATCCAAAAAAAATAGTTTATTTGCTTTATGCGTAATCTTCTCGAACTACGTAAGATCTGATTCATGTTCCCACATGATATGTAGGCAACCCACATCAGGTTCGATCAACCATTGAAAAGAAAATTTGAAAAAAAAAGAAGAGAAAAACAAAAGTGAAAAAATGTTGTTAATAATAACGACTGACTGAGCCTATTCTAACATGTCATTTATTTTTAATTATGAAGAAAGTTTGAAGTGGTCGGTTTGTGGTAGGCGGACATCACAAAATCCAAGGAAAAATGATAACTGACATTGAGGCTGTTACAAGTGCTCAATAACTCAGGGTCAGAGGGTTCGACAAGAGTTTACTGCGTTTGAGGAACATAGAATACTGAAACAGCAAATGACCAAAATGTGTCAAGCATGGGCCAATGACCAAGGAAAACCTTGTCAAGAGTCACAATTTACTACCCAGCTAGAGCAGTACCATTCTCCTGAGCACCACTCGTACTTGTTTGATCTTCCAGCAAATATTGAGAAGCCTACTCAAAAGATGGCACAGGAAGAAATGACCCAAACAATGAAAAGCTTAGAACAACGGTTGAAAAATATGCAAGGGTTCGCAGGTCAGAAGAGTATTGCCTTCAAGGATCTATGTATGTTTCCCGATGTCCACTTTTCGCCTGGTATCAAGACTCCCAAATTTGAAAAGTATGATGGACATGGAAACCCCATAGCCCACCTGAAAAGGTACTGCAATCAACTAAGGGATGTAGGAATAAATGAAGAATTGATAATAGCTTATTTTGGGCAAATCCTTACGGGAGTAGCATCCGAATGGTTTATGGATCAAGAAACATCTCGCTAGTATGCCTGGGACGACATGGCACAGGCCTTTGTCAAACAGTTCCAATACAACATTGACATCGCCCCAGACCGCAATTCCCTTTCAAACCTGAAGAAGAAACCAAGTGAAGTTTTCAGGGTATATGCCATTAAATGGAGAGAGCAAGTAGCTAGAGTTAAGCCACCCATGGATGACCGCAAGCTAATCACTGTCTTCCTTCAGGCACAAGAGCCAGTTTACTTTCAAAACATGATGTTCGCAGTTGGCAAATCCTTCTCGGAAGCAATAAAAATGGGATAAATGGTAGAGAATGGCCTTAAGACAGGCAGAATTATAAGTCAAGAAGTTGTCAAAGTCGCAACTCAGGTTGTCCAGATTGAATCCGATAATTTTGGTGACGCGAGTGAGAAGGTCGAAGAAATTATGATGACATCAGGGTCGA
The DNA here is from genome assembly GCA_026770625.1 of Nicotiana glauca. Lineage (NCBI taxonomy): Eukaryota > Viridiplantae > Streptophyta > Magnoliopsida > Solanales > Solanaceae > Nicotiana > Nicotiana glauca. The sequence continues at coordinate 11,530 of MU683355.1, forward strand.
GAAGAGGTCCCATGAGAGTATCTCAAAGGGTCGAGAAGAGGTCCCAGGAGAGCACCCTCCTTAAGTTTTCCATGACTCCCCTGAGCATTATTATCCACCCCAGAACTCTCAATACTTTATTTCTGCACCTCAGTATGTTGCCTGGCCACCAAGACACCCCAGAAGGCGAGCACCAGCACCACAAAATCTCTGCCAGCCTCCACAAAATTTTCAAATGCCCTATAACCTATATCCAAGCCAGGGGTATTGAAGGGAACAAAGGTTGAAAGATAATTTTACACCAATAGGAGAGTCCAATGCATGCTTGTTTGAGAGATTAAAGTAGTATGACATGATTTCACCTATTTCTCCAAATTATGTGGGCCCCTGTGCAAAAAGTGTTGACCCTTCTAAAAGGTGTGAATACCATTCTAATGCCCAGGGGCACAATGTTGACAACTGTCGGGATTTGAAAACAGAAATAGAAAGGATGATCTAAGAAAATGTGATTGTGATCCAAGACAATGACACCTAGAATATCGTGCAGAATCCTTTACCTGCACATGATGATGCACACTTTGTGGAGATAATGCGTGGTGACATGGAGTATGAGAATCCTCTCGGAAACTTGCTAACTGAAGTTAATGATTTTGAAATTAGAGAAGGCCATTGTGATTCTGATGAGCAAATTTATGGCTAAATGCCAATCTTAGCAATTGAAAAGTCATTCTCTCCTCACTCGGAAGGAATCTTGGTAGCTTGTTTTGATGTTTTTTATGTTATCTGGGTTATTTCAGGGTCCAGGTTTTATTTGTTTTGTTGATTCAAACCCTTTTATCCTTCTATTATGTTTGTATGAGTCATGCCTGTCTGTTTTGTTGCTATTCTCATTATCTTGGTTATATTAGGGTTTTAACACCAATCTTAGGTTGTTTGTCCTATTGTCAAAACCTTCTATCCTTATTCAATAAGATAAAATTTGTCCTTTTTGTCATTTTGTTCTTATTTTTTTTATCGCTACTTCTAATAACATGACATGCATGCGGAAATTTTGGCCAGATCTTAGAAACTAATTTGATTTGGAATTGGATAACCGACAAAAAAAAATTTTAAGGATGAATAAAGAGTTGAAGTACTTTGGAATTAAGTCGAGTAAAGTTCACCTTGAAATCATTGTTAAGATCGGGCTTGAGGATGTTTAATCAATTGAAGTTTGTGGGGAAGTTGTCAGTGTCTGCTGACAACAACACACCAAGAAGACAGACATGTTCGTCAATGCTGTGATCGCGAAATGATACCATGTTTGGCGTTCTCGAAGTTGGGAGGCCCTTTTTCTGCTACCCAAATACTTTATACACTTTGTCACCCTTTGATCCTGTGTTATTTTCTATGACCACCATATTTTGGAATCAAATTTAGAGTAGAAATTCTAAACAAAAAAGACGAAAAAATGAAATAAATTAAAAGTCCACGTCCTAAGAGTACAAACTAGGGCAGCTTTTAGAAAGTTCAAGTGAAAAAAAAAGAAGAAGAAAAAAATTGTCAAAGGTCCATGCCCTAAAAAAATAGAAGTTGGGGCAACTTGTTTTGAAAACAAAAAGAAAAAAAGATAGAAAAAAAGAAAAGAAACAGAAAGAAAAATGAAAAACATTAGTTAGGTCAGATGTTTGAACTATGTTTGACTTGATTCATTTAAAAACAGATACGTAGACAGCCTCACAGTTCGGTCCAACATAATAAGAATTAAAAAAAATCCCAAAAAAATCCTAGTAACTGAATTTGGGGCAGAGATTTTATTTCACTTTTGAAAGAGTCGATTCTAAGAGTTGTAAGTCCACAGCCCCCTTTATTTTGAGTCTACTTTGAGCCTTCATGCCGACCCTTTTGTCCAATACTATCCAAAACCTTCCAAATAAAGACCACCCGATATGCCTTCAAGAATGCCAAGAGAAGCAAGCAATGAGCAACGGTTTCCACGCGACATAGAATACTGTCAAGTTGCTCACAAAAAAGAAGGGGAAAGAAAAAGAAAAAGAAAAATGAGAGACTCTTATTAGTGAAAACCCTCACGGGAACTGTAAGACGACGGTAAGCAGAAATAAAAAAATGAGAGAGACTTGTTGGTGAAAACCCCAGGGCACCACTAGTCGAAATTGAGTCGTGAAGCGGATGTAAAGGATTGGCACTTACAAGCCCGACTTCAAAGGAAATAAGAATGGTAAAAGGAAATATTGGATTAGTTTGATAGATCGGCCGTTAAGTCCAAAATGCATGTCATGACCATTAAGGCTAGTTATTGAAAAATTGAGAGAAAAAAAGTGAGGAAAAGAAAAAAAGAAGAAAAGGAAAAAACTCTTCCTTTAGTCCTTCCGACAAGGGAATTTCTTGTTTATACTTGTTTCTTTGCATTATTATGTCCTTCACTCTGAGTAAGTCCTAATCAAAACAAGCAAAAAAAGATTTTCAAAATCTGCTCATTTTCATAAAGTAAATTTGGCTAGCACACTCAATTGTTACTGTCAATGTGCCTTGAGGATTCATGCAAAGGCTCCCCCAAAAGACTCCTGTCAGCCTATTTGGCGCAAGCAAAGATAACTGATGATTCTCTCTGACAGACAAATTGCTCAAAAGAAGGAAGTCATTCATAATATCGGAAAAGGTCACCTAAGCGAAGATCTCCTGTTGGGATAAGACTGATTGAGCAGCAAATACAAATGGTAATGGGTGTGAAACAGCCAGGGTTGATGTAGAGTAAAAGTCTCTTGAAACCTACTCAAGTTGATTGAGCAAAAGTCAAAACTGCCAAGGACTCAAGGCCACAAACCGACCACCATTTTAAAAACTGACAAATTTTTCTTTGTGTGAAACAGGAACAAAGCAGTGCAAGGAAAGTGGTTCAAAAAAAAGAAAAAAAAAGAAAACAAAAAAAAAAAAGAAAAGAAGAGAAGAGCCGACCAAGGAAAGTTTCTCAAATCTTCACCTTTATTTGTTTTGTTATTGTGTATAAAATCTTGCCATTGATCTTCACATTTTGCCTCCTAGGATAAAAAGTCGTAGTCCAATGAATTTTCTCCTAGGGTATAAATCTTAGTCTGATGAATCTTTCTCCTAAGATTAAAAAAACCTAGTCTGATGAATCTTTCTCCTAGGATAAACGTCTTAGTCTGATGAATCTTTCTCCTAAGATAGAAAACCTAGTCTGATGAATCTTTCTCCCGGGATCGAAATCTTAGTCTGATGAATCTTTATCCTAAGATAGAAAACCTAGTCTGATGAATTTTCTCCTAGGATAAACGTCTTAGTAAGATGAATCTTTCTCATAAGATACAAAAAAATAGAGAAAAGGGACCTAGTATGATGAATTTTCTCCTAGGATAAACGTCTTAGTCTGATTAGTCTTTCTCCTAAGATAGAAAACCTAGTTTGACGAATTTTCTCCTAGGATAATTTTGAAAAAAAAAAGTCTGGATTTGAAAAAAATGGGATTTAATTTTAATATTTTTCAGGACCCTCCTGGATAATGGGATGTAGTTTTAAGTGTTCAGGACCCTCACAGACAATGAGATTTAGCGTAAGTTTTACATTTAGGAAATAAAATTTAGCTTTCAAATTATCACTCTTAAGATGAGATTTAATTTTATCTTTCAGGGCCCTCCTGGATAATGGAATTTGGCTTTTAAATTCATAGAACTCTTTTGGATAACATGATTCGATTAACACTCGCAGATGTTCCCAATATCAAACAGGAGCAGAAAAATTTCTTTTGTTTTCTCTGTTTTGTTGTAATCAGGCGCCCACTTGGAAAATAAGGGAAAATGGTTCAAGTTTCAAGGGAAAGCAATTTCGAAGGAAGACAGTTTAAGTTCAGCAATCAGGCGCCCACCAGGAGAACAAGGGAAGATAGCTCATGTTTTAAAGGAAAGCAGTTTTGAAAGAATACGGTTCAAGTTTCAAGAGAAAATGGTTCAAGGTGCAAGGGAAAATAGTTTCAAGTAACAAGAGAAGACGGTTCAAGTTCAACAATCAGGCGCCTACCTGGAAAACAAGGGAATTCACTTCAGAATGCAATTAAAGTCAGCAAAAAATGAAGCTCGCTGCAAGAATGCGAGTCAACCGTACGAGATGATCAACAGAAGTTAGTCACAATCCAGAATAAAAATAAAAGAAAGGCGAGAAGTGAATCCAAATGCAGAAGCGGAGAAAAGATGTGGACTGCTCAAGACATAATTGAAGTCACAAGCTCTGCATGTCCCGTCTTGATCTAAAAAAGTTGAAGAAGATTGAATCAACACCTACAACTAGTAAGCTTCAAGATTCAAATATAAAGTCCACATGAAGAGTCCTTCAAGACTCCAGATCAAGCTTCAGAAAACTTATAGATAGGAATCTTGTAACTCATAGTTGATAGGCTTAGTTAGTTTTTTTCATTTTTTGATTTTTATGTAATAACAGGATCGCGGACCGGAACCTCGGCGGAACGACACCTCGACCGGCTCTCCACCTCAGTATACTCCATCACCTGATTCACTTTTGAACTGCACATGGACTGATTACTTTATAGCCAAGGATATGTAGACAGCTCAGATACCAGGGCTCGGTTACATTCTCCTTTCTTTTAGATTTTGGTCCCTTAAACTAACGGCCGGGTCAAAAAACCTGTCTAGTCGTTCTTTGTCTGAAAATACTTCGTATTTCCTATGAAACAGGGGTAGCTGTAGACATGTGATTTTTGACCCTCCCCATGATTTTTCATATTTTACCGTAAATATTTAGTTTAGGTTTAGTATCTCTCACTTTACCTTATTTTATCTAAAAAAAATAACAAAAATATTTTCCATTATCCTAGCTAGTTGATATTTTGTCTAGTTAGTTTTATTTTTGAAAAAAATACCAAAATAGTCTTGGCATTTTATTTTTCAAAAAAAAAAATAGGATGAAAATTTCAAAAATATTTTACATTTGAGTATATATTGAGTAGTATTTAAATTTCATTAATATAGTAGTTATATGTCTTCTCTAAAACATTTTTATATCTTAAATATACTAGTATCTTTATAAAGCTATTTTTAAAATAAAATCTAAAAATAAAAATAAAAAGAACAAGAGCTAATAAATTGTGCAACTTGACAAAAGATGCTTTCTTATCCACTTCCCATAACTAACTCACATGCACATTTTATTCCAATAATAGAAATTTCACATGCACTCACGTTTTGAGGAAGGGAAAAGATCTGGGGATCGGGAACAAATAACAGGGGCTGGTCACCTTTTTCTTGGGGGAGGATTTATTCTATATTCTTTATTTTACAAACAACATACAAGAGACAAGATAAAAAAGGGAAAAAAGAAATATATAACAGGGAAAAGATATGGAGAAACAAAAAAGAAGGGGAACGAAAAACATAATGAAGAAGAGAGAGAGGGAAACGAAAAGAGGATGGACCTCGCCCTTTTGGATGGTTTTTTCCATTCCAATACCAACAAACATGAGGATATATAGACACATATAGAGACTGCCAGCCGTAGATTTAGAGCCCCACCCCCCTCCCCTTTCGTGTCGTCTTTTTCGACCTTTTCCCTCCATTTTTTATTTTCTTCAGCAGCATAAACAAAAACAATCTCCCCCTCTTGAACCTAGAGCGATGGTCTTCTTCATGAAGATTTAAGAGGACAGCTTTTCAGCAGCAATTACACCGTTTGATCCCCACCAGCGGCGAACTCGTTGTTCCACCCAAACAACAACCACCATCGACCGAGGACCTCGCCCTGAACACCCTCTCCGAGAAAAACCATCAGCGACTACTTCATCTTAAGTCAACAACACCGCTGAACCTTCTTCTTCCTTCCATTTTCAGCCAGAAAACACACCTTAAGAACTCCTCCTAGCTACAGCGACCACCTCCAGTCCAAAACGAGAGCAACAATAGTGAGGAAACTTTTCTGCTTTATCTTTTCGTATTTTTTATTTTTGTCGAAAAACAGAGGCAAAGAAATTAAAATGGAGTGAAGCCGAGGGTCAATTTGCTTCAGTGCTAGTTCGAGTTTGTCTCTGGCCGCCGACTCTGTTCGTAGTCACCGGCAAAAGTTCCGGTTCGTGATCTACAAGCTGTTGTAGCTCGAGATGAGATATATAAATACCGAGGGTTCATTTTCTTAATTACTCATTTCTTCTATTAACTGTGTGTAATTAGTTATGACTTTAACAATGATATTAGTTTTTTCTACATGTTTATTTTTTTGGATGATCTACTACAGTGTTTCGTTGCATCCAAAAATGACTTTTGTTATCTACAGTTTAGACACATAATCCTTGAAAGCATATATGAATTCAATAGTTAAGTTTGAAAGGTCTAACATGCATTTTTTTTTATCGTTTAAAGGCTAAGTTTTATTCCATTGCTAAATCGTAGATGGTAGTGTCACATCTCCTTTTTTACGAAAAGGGCTTTATCTACACCCCGGGAAAGGGATATAATAAAGAAGGAGTTTTTCCAATTTAAGGACAATCGAAACGGGATTCATTTTTTTTTAAGATTCAGAGTCGCCACTTGGGAGATTTATGGTGTCCCAAGTCACCGGTTTGAATCCCGAATCGAGGAAGGGTTTGA
>MU683358.1:16384-44335 GCA_026770625.1 Nicotiana glauca
GTTGACTTGCACTTGATCGAGGTAAGTGGCTTGTCTAACCTTGTGTGGGGGACTTTGTCCCTTAGGATATGATATATGGTAATTGAATGCCTTGTACGTGAGGTGACGAGCGCGTACTTGAGCTAATTGTTGAAAACCCGAATTTTACTTAAATTACTTGAACTGAGTTTCTTTCGTATATGTTTTATTCTACTTGCTATTATAGCTTATGCTGGTATAGAAAAGCATGTTTAATTGATCAGAATTGCCTATTTACTTAGTTTGCCTTAATTGAAATTACGTGGAGCATGTTGGGCCAGAATTATTTATTTCTTTGTATTGTTAACTTCAATTTCTGAATATTTTTCTGATCTTGGTTGTGCATTTACATTGGGACTACGGATGTGGGATTCCAGTAACTCCACCCTTGTTTGTTTACTTTGGGACTACGGGTTCGATTCCCGGGAGATCCCCCTACACGTGTTATGTTCAAAGACTGAGATTGCGGGATACCAAGAGACCCCTGGCATAGAAATGATTATATATTGTGGATACCAAGAGATCCCTGAATTATATATTGAGGATACCAAGAGATCCTCGGGATACCAAGAGATACCTGAATTATATATTGTGGATATCAAGAGATCCCAGAATTATTATTGAGGATACCAAGAGATCCTCGGGATACCAAGAGATCCCTGAATTATATATTGAGGATACCAAGAGATCCTCGGGATACCAAGAGATCCCTGAATTATTATTGTGGATACCAAGAGATCCCAGAATATTTATTGAGGATACCAAGATATCCTCGGGATACCAAGAGATCCCCGAACGATTTATTGAGGATACCAAGAGATCCTCGGGATACCAGGAGATCCCCGATGCTAAATATCTGGTTGTGATTTAAACCTCTATTCACTGATTGTGTTGTTCTATGTTACTGTTTTACTTCTTTTCTTGTTGGATTTCTGTTGCGATTATACTCATATTGTCTCCTCATTATTATATTGATTACTATGTTTTACCTCAGTAGGGCCCTGACCTTCCTCGTCACTACCTAACTGAGGTTAGGCTTGGCACTTACTGAGTACCGATGTGGTGTACTCATGCCTCTTCTGCGCATGTTTTTCATGTGCAGCTCCAGGTACCTCCATCCAGGCGCTATATTCAGAGACTTGAGGTACATCTGCCGCGTCCGCGGATCGAAGAGTCTCCTTCTACTCTATCTTGTTGTTAGCAGTTCCATTTTATGTATTTAGTTGTTGTAGACATTTCCGGATATTAGAGCTGTATCTTATGATTCTCTTAGCTTGTGTTGCCCATGGGTTTCCGGGTCTTTGGGATAGTTTCAGAATGCTAAGTGTTAAAGTGTATGTGCCAGAAGGCAATTATATACATTATTCCTGTTATTTAGTTTTGATTATAATTTTTCGCAAATGTTATTACTTCCGCAAGGTGTTAGGCTTACCTGGTCGCGAAGACTAGGTGCCGTCATGACGTGTTCGCAATTGGTGAACTAGGGTCGTGACAATAATATTCTCTTCTTTTCAAGTTCTAGTTGGAAAAAAACCTAAGGGTTGACGAATCAAGATAGGAGCTAAGATATTCACCAAATATGGTAAGTATACTGCCCTTTTAATCCATTTTTTCTGTTGTTAAAGTGGAGAAATTCATTCAAACTGTAAGAACTCACGGGACGGTGATCGGAAGCCGGGAGCGGGAGTTGTTTAACTTGTAGTGGACTATTTTGTGGGCTGTTTCATATTGCTGTTGGGTTGTCTCTTTGCTGCTATTTTGTGGAGTTTTGGAGGAGTAGGGTGTGGAAACATACCACATAAGGGGAGATGCTTGTTTTTATGCATTGTTGATGTTATGTCAAACTAGGGAGAATTAAAGATTATAGGAGAGATGCTGCCCATTTTGTTACAAAATAAGCTTGTCGTTCGTTGTGTGATTACCTTCAATGACTTGATGATAGTATTGTTATCATTATTGTAGATTAAGGTGCAACAAGACGAGTTTAACATGGTTATTGTACATATTCTGATAAGGTATGTTAAGGATAAATATTTCGTTCATTTGGCATGATCTCGTAACTACATGTGTTTGATAACGATACATACGGAGATGTTTGTATTATAGAACTTATGTACATTATCATAGTCTCATAAGTTACAATATACTTTCTTGTAGAGACTTTATATTCATCTAAGTATTGTCTTCTTCCATTCGAGAGAGCAGAGAGAGAGAGGGGGTGTGTGTGTGCGCATATATATATATATATATATATATATATATATATATATATATATATATATATATATATATATATATATATATATATATATATATATATATATATATATATATATATATATATATATATATATATATATATATATATATATATATATATATATATATATATATATATATATATATATATATATATATATATATATATATATATATATATATATATATATATCACCATCATTGAGCTATAATTGGTGGCAGGCCCTAGTGGGTAGTACTACAGTATTTTCCCCACCATCGAGCGATAATCGGTGGGCAGCCCCTAATTGGGCAACCTCTGATCATATGGTAAGTTATATACCAAGCCTATTATGACCGAACGCCTATGGCCGAGTCCAGAATGGCGAGATATAGAGCCTAGTATGGTCGAGCGCCTATGAGCGAGCCTACTACGCAGAGCAGTTACATATACCAAGCCTTATAAGGTCGGACATCTATTTTACTTACTGTATTGAGAGAGTTGAGTCAGTATCGGCAGGTAAGCATATCTTCAGATTATGTTTGACTCCCAATTACGTTTAGTTATTATATTATCAGTTCAGTTACAACTTTTAGTTATTTTGTTGCCTTACATACTGGTACATTAATTCGTACTGAAGTCCCTTTTGCCGGGGAGGCTGCATTTCATGCCTACAAGTCCTCATTGAGTGTTGGAAAGACCCTTTCAGCAGACAGAGTCAAACATGAGCTTGGTTGGTAAGCTCCACTTCTTCGGGGTTACCAGGTCTAGACCTTGGAGTCCATTTTATATATACAGGTATGGGTAGATCAAGGCCCTGTCCCGACCATGGTACAGTTCAGTTATCTCTAGAGGTTTGTAGATGAATCTTGTATATTATTATATCAGTAGATGTTCATGGCGGCTTAATCGGCCGGCACAATTATATATATCAGCTTTTGGATATGTTTATCCCACAAATAAGAGAGACATTATTTTCAGACGATTCAGAATATGGCCTCATCGGCCTACGTTGAGGGCTACCCCTCCAGAATTCACAGTTATAGAGTGGTACGCTCGGACTGAGTACGACACCGAGTGTCGGCCACGCCTCTTCAAGTTTGGGGCATGACAATGTTGTTGTAGAATTTTATGGTTTAATTATAGTAACTTTGTTTAGTATTTAGTTGCTTCCTTGTGATTTGATCTTAGAAGTTTTCTTTATCTATATCTTTATCTACATTTGGCTATGAAAACATTTTTGCACCATGAAGTATAGAATGAATGATGACATCCACAACACACCTCAATAAGAGGTATGATATAGTCGTATGCAATATAATTTACCCAATTATGAGTCGGGGTCGAACCCATAGGGAGTTATAAGGGACGTTAGGAGTATACACTTGAAAAAAGCGAATGGATTAACTAAATTTGCACTTCCACAAAAAAGTTGTTATTTCTACTTCTATTATTACTCTAACATTGTAAGCTAAGGAAAAGAAACTAGAAATGAACGATTATTTTTGGTGTTTTTCCATATAGTTAAAAATCCTAGGGATGTGATCATAACCTAGGTATTCTCCTAATGGGTTAAAGACGTTAATACTCGTTTTGTTGATTGGGGTGTATTATAACTCTCAACTCTATATTACCACTCAATACCTCTCGGTCAAAGAGTGATTTTGCCCAATTTAGCTTTCTCGAATCCAAATGGATATCAAATAAAATAATTGATATGAGCTCAAGTCAGGTTCTTACTATCTCTAGTTTGAACCCTTTAATTAGGCTAATCAAACTCTTAATTAGCCCAATTCCTTGTTAGCCAAGTTATCTTAGACTATGTCCCTCTTTCTCAAGTAGAGACTAGGTCAAAAAAGGCATGAATCAATGTTTGAAATCATTAATTCTAAAATTGAAGCATGAACTAAGCTAAATAATAAACACCCAATCAGAAACAAGCATTAAATTAATCACCCATAAGGTTTACACACTAGGGTTGAGTCACAACCCTAGTAAGAATCTAGATATTCATAGTGGGAATTGAAGAAAATAAAGAAGAAAAATAAATTAAACTCATAATCAAAGATTACAATTATAAAATATAATGTTCAAACACTAAAATAGTCACAAACTTCCTAAAATGATAAAATGTAATGGCTACGACAGCTCAAACTCCGAAACTTGACTTAAAAATGTGAAACTCGTCTATTTATAGTGGCCCAAAATTTGCTAAAAATTCCCCTCGAGAGGTTCTGCAGCCGCACGATTCCATGTGTGGTCCGCAAATTTCTTCAGTTTAGCGGGAACTAGCATTCTGCAGCCACACATTTCTGGATTACGATTGCGAAGTATCTTCTTCGGCTATAGATGGAATTCTATTGTCCGCACTTTCTTCTGCGGCTGCAGAAATCCTTCTACAGACCACACTTCGTTGCTTCTGCGCCCTTTATTGCCTTGTGATTCGGAATACTCCTTTTTGAGTCAGATTTCATCATGGGAGACCAAACTTCCAACATTTCTGCAATTTGCACAATTTTTATTATTTTTAGGAACATAAATCAATACTTTCGGACTAAAATAAAAGCAAAAAAATGCTAATTAGCAGTCAAAATCCCCAATTATCAACTCTCTCAAACTTAAGTCTTTGCTTGTCCTCAAACAAACAAATAGTTCCCACCTCCTAAAGTTAATGGTCACTCCAGCGAGTCAAAGGTGAGCCATTCACACATCATTTGAGAACAATAATTACCCACACTACTCATGCATTATCAACAAGGTGGCAAGTCAAATATTCATGCAAATATATTTCTAATGTAACATTTGAGCTTCAAGCATTGACTTTACTCATAAAGGACTCTTGTTCTATCATGTTGGTCATGGTGGACTCCAAACTCTTCCTCCTCTACTTTCCATTTGCCAAGCTCACTTAAGAAATGAGCTCTTAATCTGAAGATTCATGAAAGGTTCAATTGTCTCTCATAAGAGAATGTCACAAGTATGGCTTTAAGTACCATAGGCTTGTCCCTCATGTAGTTTGCCACTAATGTAAGCTCACTCAGTTTGAAATCAAGTAGGACTTTATTCGGGATGTAATGAAGTCTTTTGGATTAGGGTAGGATACCATATGGGTAAGTGATTACACCTTTTCTTAAGCACTATTCATTTTCATTTTTCGGCTCACAATTGCCAATACTTAGAGGTACTTTCTTTTCATTGGGGACTAGAGAGACTTAATACCACTCTTTCTTGTTCATTTCATTTTTTTTGTCCGTTTTTTATTTCTCAATTCTTGGGATCACTACCTCTTTTTTTTTTAATCCATCAACCCTTCTACTTAATCGCTTTTTGATTTTTTTTTTCTTTTTGTTCTTTTCTTTTCTTGCCTTCTCTTTTCATAAAGATCATTTTTTCTCCTTTTGTGCCTTGATACCTTTTTTCAAATTTCTCATCTCTCCCCCAAACTCCGCTTGTTTTACAAGAGTGTTAAGGAAAGTTCGGGTGCCAAGAGAGGGTCACGACAAAATGGGTAAATGTTGTAACATAGTTATCAAATGAGAAAGGTTAGAGGCTCAAAGGGTTTTGACTAGGGATAACGATATTAGTTGGCAATAGAAGGCTCAAACTGACCAAGGAAAGCCTACAATCACTTCTCAAACCAAGCAAAACTTAGGATTTCGCCTTGAAACATATTCGGGGCAAGTTCTATACCCTTCGCATGCACACTTGGACTAGCAACAATTTGTCTCACCCCTTACACAACTATATTGTAGAAGAGGATAGAGTCGAAGGCCCACAACAACCACATTCAAGTTTAAAGATCATTATGATCCAATTAAACCACTCGATGGTTGCCAAAGTCAATTCAAGAGTTGCAAAGTCACTAACTAGAGCTATTTCTTTCAAAAACCTTATCTCTAACCATAAGCACGTAGTTAAGTGTGTTGGTGACAATTGAAGCATGGTTGACTATTTGAGCATGAGTTGATTAGGTCTTTTTATCCATTAATACTACTAGTATTACCTAAACACAAAAGCGGACTCATTCCCTTAAGAAGGTTATCACGTCATCCATCGTTGAGATGAGTCATCCAGCTCAAACAAGAACTACCTTTGGAAATAACCGTGGCATTAAGAAAACCAAAGGCTTATTATCTACTAAAGAATAAAAAGAATCTAATCAACAAAACAAGAACTAATCTAAAAAAGCCTAAGAAATTAATAAGCAAAAAACAAAGATAAAGAAACTAATGAGCAAATATTAAAGGTAGAATGAATATACTTAATAAGAGAGAGAGAAGATATATAAATACAAATAAGAAAAGAAAAAGTATCATCAAATTATTACAGACCAAATATATCAACGTGTACCAATGTGTCTAATAAATTTCACCCGATGAATTAAAATAAGCATTGTCCCCAATGCTTAGAAAAATAAGAGTAAAGAAAGAGAGGGTGAAGAAAACTCGCTATGGATCCTTGGACATCTGAGTGTCCCCAGCAATGTCATCGCTCTCAAAATCAGCCAACTGAATCTCATCATCCTCAAGTCTTGGCGTGGCTGGATTGGCGAATATCGCATGCATTTCCTCAATAGTGTCGGCAGCCAAGTTTGGCTCATCGGACTGGCCAGTTGCTGCTATCGGTACAGATGATGCTGAAGGATTTAGGGCAGACAGGTGTGGGTCAAGCAGCATATCAAAGGGAAGGTTTTTGATTGTAGCAATTCTATTCACCTCCCTCCGGATCCTATCCACTAATTTCTTGCTGGCTAGGGTCTTCCTCGTCTTATTCACTTCATTTCCCATCTCTTCAATCACTGACTCGTGTTGTACCAAGGTGTCCATGATAGTCTTCTGGTTCTTAAGAATCTTCTTCAGTGTCTTATGAATGGTAGAAGGAGCCTGAGCTACCTGAGGAGTGGACTGCGCTGCAACAATACTGGACAAGTCAGGCAGCTTTACAGTAGCTGTCTGTATCCAATTGTTGAGACTCGCCAATGTCTGGGAGACTCGCAGTACAGATAGTGGGGTAGTAGGCATGGTAATTGTCTTCAAATCTGCGGTGGGAGCTGTGGCATGAGCTGTAGTAGCGGTTGTGGATGATGGCGGAGGCATAGCTGTGGCACTGGATGAAGGCTCAGCCGAAGTGGATGGAACTCAACTATCTCAAAAACTACTACTGCTAGTTCATCAGACTGGCCTGTGGTGGTATGAGGCTGAACTTTCTACTTTAGTTTGCTCGCATCCATCATTGAGTACCAATCAAAAGGCTCATTTGGCTTCACCTTTGTATCAAAATCCCTCGGCTCTACCTTTGCATCGATGAGATATAATGTAACAGTATTGGTATAAGGGTAGGATGAGCTATCCTAACATGCTATCACTAAGATGTTGGCCGATATCACAACACCCATATTGATTGGGTAACCAGCCATGAAGGAATCCATAAGCACTACCTGAGGGTTGGGAAGGCGAGTCTCATTTTAGCTTGGATCCAACTTGCTGCAAACAAATGTCTGCCACCTCTTTGCCTCAAAACTCAAAGTGTTCCATTGAATGGAGCCCTGGTGGAAATCCATGGTGGTGGTAGCCCTGGTGGTGCTAGAATCTCAGCTACCAAGGTTGGACTTCGTCCTGTAATGCACACCTTTCTAGATACTCCTTCAGTTCAACATCCTCAAAGCCCAACTATGCATTTTGCATATGCTGATCAAACCTCACCTTAAGGTTGCGTACTTTGGTCACCTTCATCCCTTTCTTTATATGAGCCATATTAGCATAGAATTCACGGATGAGGTATTCTTTGGAACCCACTACACTTTGGGTGAAACACATACACCCCTTTTGTGCCCTGAACTGTTTTAATATAGCTGGGTTGTACCTCTTCAAATCCTTCAACAGAAGCTGTCGCTCAAGAGTTAGCAACCTCACTGGCCACCACATACAGAAGCTGGTGAAGGCAGTTCTTATTTGATCTTTCATGTCCGGCAACTGTAGCATCTCCCCCTATGCCATTATCGGGGATATCATGAACTAGTGCAGAAACCTGTGCCTCAAGAACAGTTGTAGCCGATGGCTCAGAAGCTTGACTAAAACTTTTCGATCCCTTGGAAGTGCTATGAGATGAAGATGGTTTATTCCTAAGCTCGTATCTCCTTTGCGGCCTCGACTGTGTGTCCGGCTGCTCCTGAACAGAGGTTGAGTTGACCTTTACACTTCCCTAGACGTGGCATAGGAACTAGACTTAAGAGAGTTCTACACCTCTCCCTCTGGTGGTAGTTTCTTTCTTTCTTATTGTCTTTGGATAGCCAAGGGGCAAGGCACTTTGTCTCGGCCCCAAGAAGATTCACCTCTCCCTTTTGAATGTCGCCTCGTCCTCTTGATCGAACCATTATCTGTATCAAGGAGAAGATATTGTTAGTTGCAATTCGATGTTAAAACATAAACAAGAGACATGTAACTAGAGAAACCATAAGACATAGTGGGTTGTATAATAAGTTATGCCTGCAGGGAAAAGGATATGCGGTCCTCACAATTTCACTTGCGGCCGCAGATGTGAACTCGTGGACTGCACATTTTTGTTGTGCATCCACAGAAGTGAAGTGCGGTCCCGATAATTTGACTTGTGGTCGCACCTCTTAATCCTAAAAATTCTAACTCTATGATGATAGATTATTGACCAATTTGCGATTGCAAGAGGATTTCTACGGTCCACACTATTAGACTTGCGATCGCACATTAGAGTCTCAAAATGAGTACTCTCTGATAATAGAAAATGTGTTGTTTTGTGTCCACAACGGGAATTCTGCGATCCATATATTTTAACTTGTGGTCGCAGATTCCTTCTTCACCGAGTTGCCCAAATTCAATATCTGCGGATCACATAAATTCAAGTGCGACCATATATTTCAAAAGTTACATATAGACCACATTTTTATACTTAGGTTTGTTCAATTTCTTACACAATTAGACATGGAAATATTGTAAAAATATGAAATTATACTACCCAGTCCCCGTAGAAAATGTATCATGTTAACCCAATTTAGTTCTACCCCACACATATATACAATGGAACTCTAATAACAGATAGCCTCAAAAGTAGGGATGTGCATTCGATTTTGACCCTTATCGATAATTACTTATCGATTATCGATTTGTACATATGATTATCATTATCGTTATCATTGTCGTTTCAATAAGGTTTCAATTTTTTTGATTTTGATTTATCGATTTTTAGGGCTTATCGATTATATCAATAAGAAAATTTGCGGGATTCCACAGAAAGTAGATCGCTATAAACACGCCTAACTAATATGGACAAAAAGAAGCTAAAATAAGACGAAGGTAGAAAGGTAAAAGCGGGTTTGCAGTTTGCGGGGGAGAGGGAGAAAGGTAAATGCGGCACTGAAGAATGGGTAGAGGAAATAATAGGGTTAGAGACCTTTTTTTTAATACACATTTTACACTAGTTACACTTTTTATTCATCGTAGAATCATATATACACTTTTTTATACTATTATACAATATATATATATATATATATATATATATGTATATATATATAAGCGGTTTGCAGTTCACGGGAGAGAGGGAGAAAGGTAAAAGCGGCGTTGAAGAATGGGTAGAGGAAATAATAGGGTTAGAGACTTTTTTTTTACACTAGTTACACTTTTTATTCATCGTAGAATCATATATATACTTTTTATACTATATATATATATATATATATATATATAGTATAAAAAGTATATATATGATTCTACGATGAATAAAAAGTGTAACTAGTGTAAAAAAAAAGTCTCTAACCCTATTATTTCCTCTACCCATTCTTCAACGCCGCTTTTACCTTTCTCCCTCTCTCCCGTGAACTGCAAACCGCTTATATATATATACATATATATATATATATATATATATATAGTATAAAAAGTATATATATGATTCTACGATGAATAAAAAGTGTAACTAGTGTAAAAAAAAAGTCTCTAACCCTATTATTTCCTCTACCCATTCTTCAACGCCGCTTTTACCTTTCTCCCTCTCTCCCGTGAACTGCAAACCGCTTATATATATATACATATATATATATATATATATATATATAGTATAAAAAGTATATATATGATTCTACGATGAATAAAAAGTGTAACTAGTGTAAAAAAAAAGTCTCTAACCCTATTATTTCCTCTACCCATTCTTCAACGCCGCTTTTACCTTTCTCCCTCTCTCCCGTGAACTGCAAACCGCTTATATATATATACATATATATATATATATATATATATATATATATATATATGGTCGATGCAAAGAAATCAGAGCCGAGAAGGAATGCAAAAGGGAAGGTCACCGGAGCGTTTATCTGATCACAACTATGGCCGATAGATATCACTAGCCAAGTATTTGCTATAATTCCTTGCAGATCTAGAACTGCATGACTTTTATATAAGAGGAAGGAAGTAACACGGAAGATAATAAAGTTGTCAACGGTCAGAGTTAGTGGTGGAGATGTTTTAGGCAAAGAAAAATTATTTCTATAAATTTCCTGTTCGCAAAGGACGGTTGTTGGTCTCGATTTGATTTTGGGGTAGAGATTTGAGTGTGTTTTGAGAGAGAGATGAAGATTTACTTATGAAAATTAATATGGTGAATCAGTGACAGTGAGATCAGTGGTGGAGATAAGCTGGAGCAGTGGTGTGAGGAAGGCGGTGGAGATAAGCTGGATTGGTGGTGATTATATCGATGATGGAAGTAGGGTTAGAGACTTAGGATAAAGGAAATGGTATTATAGAATAAGGGTATATTTATCTTTTTATTATATCTTATTGGTTTATCAATAAACCGATAACTGAATAGGATAAAATCGAAATCGAAATTGATAACTCGATAAGAAAAATTTCGAAATCGAAATCGATATCGATAAACCGATAACAAAAAATTGATTCAATTTATCGATAAACCGATTCGAATGCATACCCATACTAAAAAGTAATAAAAATCTATAAATTAAACTAATTAAAAAGATTAATATGAAATTGAAGCATACCAGATAGAGTAAGTGCAATGAGTGACTAATCGAGGTGGCTTTGTGTGTGGACAGTGAAAATCTTCAAGAAAACTTAATAAGGCACAATGTGTCTTCAAAGGGTGAAAATATGAAGTGAGGCCAACAGTACTATTTATACCAACTGTTGGATAAGGGGAAGAAGGACGAGTACCGCTGCATATTTGCATGTGTGGTCCGCACTCTATCACCCGGGGACCTCATCGCAGAACTTCATTTATGGTCCGCACATTTGTAGGTGCGACCGCAGATTTCATGTACGGTCGCAGATTGACCTCTGCACTGAAAAGCTTAAACTTCACAGAGTTGGTATTTTTGATATCTCAATTGTGCAGTCCACAAGAGGAATGTGCAGCCGTAATGCTCTTCTGCTATTTCACATAGAAATGTGCGTTCCACACAATTTTTGAATACTTAGCCGTATTTTGTCCACAATTCCTATAAGTCACTCTCATCCCTGAAGCACACTTCAAATTAAGTTAGAATAAAAATAACACCTAACTACAAAGAAAAAGAAAAGGAACATGGGTTGCCTCTCAAGAAGCGCCTGATTTAACATTGGCACGATGCAGAATACCCTCAAGTGAAATGAATGACCGCCATGACGTGGCTATCTCCAAACTTTCCCAGGTAGTGCTTTACCCGGTGAACATTGACTTTAAATACTTCATTATTTTTGTTCTTCAAGTCTAATGCACCAAAAGGTGTCACACCTACAATTTTAAAAGGACCACTCCATTTAGATTTTAGCTTCCTGGGAAACATCCTCAATCTTGAGTTAAACAACAATACAAGATCGCCCACCTTGAACTCTTTGTTTCAAATGTATTTGTCACGAAAATATTTCATATTTTCATTGTACAAGGACGAACTTGCATAAGCGTGGTACCTGAACTCATCTAATTCATTCAAATGTGCAACCCTTATGTTAGCGGCTACATCCCAATCAAGATTCAACTTCTTTAGAGCCCCATGGCCTTGTGCTCTAGTTCCATCGGGAGATGAAAAGATTTTCCAAACACCAACCGGTATTGTGACATTCCAATAGGTATTTTTTAAGCCGTCCGATAAGCCCATAATGCATCATTAAGCTTCTTGGACCAATCCGATCGATTAGCATTCACCGTTTTGGAAAAAATATTCTTTATCTCCTGATTGAAGACCTACACTTGCCCACTAGCTTGTGGGTGATAGGGAGTCATGGCTTTGCGAGGACCACCATACTTGATAAGTAAAGTGTCGAAAGCCTTGTTGCAAAAATGTGACCCCCTCCCATCTATCATAATCGCATGTGAAGTACTAAACCTTTTAAAAATATTCTTCTTCAAGAAATCCACCACACTTCTCACCTCATTGTTGGGTAAAGAAACAACCTCGACCCATTTGGACACATAACCCACCACCACCAAGATGTATGAGTTTCCATAAGAACTCACAAAAGGGACCATGAAGCTAATACCCCACACATCAAAAATATTAATCTCCAAAATGGTTGTGAGAGGCATTTTATTTTTCTTTGAGATTCCACCGGACCGTGACATTCATCACATCTTTTCACTAACTCACTTGCATCCTTGTAAAGAGTGGGCCAATTGAAGCCACAACTAAGCACTTTAGTTGTTGTTCTTGCTCCAGCGTGATGACCACCATATGACGAAGAATAACAAGTTCCAAGAATTTCACCTAGATCTTCTTCCAGTATACATCTTCTAATCACCACAACCAGAAAAGGTATAGTTCATCCCAATAATAATTTTGACAATCCCGTTTGAGATTCTTCCTTTGGCTTGAAGATAACTCATCCGAGATGATTCCACACATAAGAAAATTTGCTAGATTGATGAACGATGGCACCTCTTTCACTGAAATTGCTAAGAGTTGCTAATCGGGAGTCACTTATTTCAAGGCCATCATGTGGCCTCCCCTCCACCTTGAAAAGAGACAAGTTGTCTGCCACTTGGTTTTCACTACCTTTCTCTATCTTGGATGTTAATATCAAATTCTTGAAACAAGAACACCCATCTCATCAACCGAGCTTTGGAGTCCTTTCTCTTTATAAGATAACAAAGTGCCACATGATCTGTGTGGACAATAACTTTTGCACTCATCAAGTACGGGCAAAACTTCTCAATTGCAAACACAATGTCAAGGAGCTCTTTCTCCATAAAGGTATAGTTGACTTGGGCACTATTTATGGTCTTACTATCATAGTAGATCGGATGAAATTTTTTGTTGTTGTGTTGCCCCAAAATAGCCCCAAACGCTACATCACTTGCATCACACATGAGTTCAAAAGGTACACTTCAATTTAGAGCGATGATGATATGATTAGTTATATGTCAACTTGAGCTTCAACAATTCAAAATCTCTCATGCAATCATCATTGAAGTTAAACTTAGCATCCTTCTTAAGATGCTTGCACAACGGTTTCACCACTTTGGAGAAATCTTTGATGATGTACCGGTAAAAACCCACGTGACCTAAGAAACTCTGTTCACCCTTCACCAAAGTTGGAGGTGGAAGTTCAGAAATCACCTTAATCTTTGCCTTGTCAACTTCAATTCCATTCCCTGAGATTTTTTGGCCAAGGACAATGCCTTTCTCGACCATGAAGTGGCACTTCTTCCAATTGAGCACCAAATTGGTTTCTTCACATCAGACAATACTTTTTCCAAATTTGCAAGACAATCATCAAAAGAATATCCCACCATCGAGAAGTCATCCATGAAAACTTCAAGGTAGTCCTCTACCATGTTCTTGAAGATATATCCATCATACACATTTGAAAAGTCACTGGTGCATTGCACAATCTGAATGACATCCACTTTAAAGTGAAGTACCATAGGGACAAGTAAAAGCACCCAGCAGACCAAAGGATAGAAATGATTCATGCAATCTTGTTCAACAGCCACCAATAGTTGCCCCTTGCAATGACCTATTAAGAAAGTCTCATCTAGTCCAATGAATGGTCTCAGCCCTTATTTGAACTCCAACCTCATTGCATTGAAGCATATGTACATTCTAAGAAATATTCTTTTACCTTCATCCATGGTATCTTTTGAAAAATTGATAACCGCATCACTACCAGGATTGCTCTCCCTAATCTCATTTGAATATGCTTCTAATATGCTATAGTCATCTAAAAAGCTTTCTTGCATTGCTGAAGTGTCATCCTCTTAGCTCTTTTCAATGTGGAGTTATGTACGTTCAATAAAAATTATTTTTTCAAATCTAGTTTCATATCCTTTATCTTATACTTGGGGTTATTCTGCACCTTACAAATAAAATATTGAGCTAAAGTTTTTGTTTTGGCTCTAGGATTTTCAAATGCATCTTCACAGATGTGCTTTGTCTTCAATGTATTTATCTTAAAGTCAAGACCCTTCTTATCTTCAGAGATGAGGCATACAAAAGGGCAGTCTACTACACATCTATACGCTAATCTTATTTTATCACTTTTTCTAAGCTTTAGAGATTTGGAATTTGCAATAGCATAGAAGTTCATGATTTTTGTGGCCTCATCCAAGTGCTGAATGTCATAGACTTATCAAGCTATTTGTGGTGAGTAAGATTATCGTTAACTTCTTTACCCTTTGGCATCCTAAGTAACTCTAATTCTTCAAAATCATAGTCACTAGCATCTGAACCATAATATGAGCTTTTATCACTATCAGATGCACAATCAGTACCTAGTTCACACTAATATTGACCTGAAATGGGCTCCTCATGGTCCTCCATATTGAAATATCTATAATATACACACATAAGAAAATATAGAGGGACCATATGAATAATTTAACAACTTTGACAATAAAATATTAAACATACAATAAATTACTATATATAATATAGTGGAAAGAATAAAGCACACTCTTTAAGAGATAAAACACATATTTCTGTCGATTTTAACTAACTAACCCTACCATAATAAATTACTCCATATAATACAATGGAAAGCAAAAAACATTGTCTTTAAGAGATAAAGCACATGGTTTTGTTGATTTCAACAACCCAACCCTAACACACCATGATAAAATATGGGAAAAGGACACTTTCAACCAAAGACGAAGTAGACCTAGGGCACAAATTGACACCACATAATGAAACAACAAAGATAACAAACAAAAAGAGTGCCAAACCCATATGCAAATGTGAGCACGTGATTTTTGCCCTATATGAATTACTCCCATAAAAAAAATCACAAAGTAATTCTTTCCAATTTCATAGGAATTTTCATAGATTTTGCTAATCATTTGCATTATTGCGCATATTTAATTTTCATTAAAAATCAAAAATACTAAAAATACCATGCATTGCATTTAGAATTTATTCACATTTTAGGGTTAATTTATTAGTTAGTTGTTTTATTAAAAAAAATGAAAACCACAAAAATGGCTAACTTTTACATCCTTAGCTTTTAAATTTTGGATTATTAATTTTTTCTCTTTGATTTAGGATCAATTAATTTTTACAAACTTTATAGTTAGATAATTAGCTTAATTTTATAATTTGAAAAAATTTAGGAATTTAATTTAGGTTTTAATTAATTAAAGAAAGAAAATGAACAACAAAAAGAAAAAGAAGATTGAAAAGGCTCATTTTAAATTCGATTGGGCCAAACCACTTTAAAAGCCCAAATCTTTCCCTAACCTAGCCCAAACCGGATTGACCGAACACCCAATACCCAAACCCAAACCCATCTAAAAAACCTTAGACCTATACATTACAATACATATAAACTAACACCTAGAAAAAAAAATCAAAAAGTAACCGCCTGAAGCAAAGGCTGCGCAGCAAAAATACAGAGCCCCCCGGGTCATCTTCTCCAAACGACCCCTGCTCCCTTCACCAACAAACAACTCCAGCCATCGCCATAACACCACTCCTAACAACTAAACGACCACCCAATCTCCATAGCCACCGCTCATCTGCTTCTTCTTCCACTTCAAGCTCGCCGGAGAAGACCCGTCATCACCCTCACCCATCGTCCTCACTACTAGAAACGGATACACGCACGTACATACACCCAAAGAAGGAGCGGATGGGATTTTTTTTAATTTTGATTTCAGATTCGAACCTTCTAGTTTTCATGTCAATTTCTGGTTTTTTTTGCTTCTGATTTCTGACCTAAAAGCCATGGAATTCGATGGAGTTTCGATTGAGGTTTGATACGCCGTTGATTCGAGGGCTGTCGTTTGTGGTGGAAGTTCGCTGTTTCTACTGTTTTTTGTAGCGCTGATTTTGCTCGGATTTGGAGTCAAAACTCGCCTCTGTTTTGGCGTTCAAGTTTCTTTGCATTCCAGGTATGTGTATCAGTCCAAAAGGGTGCTGTAATTTATCCCTTCTTTGATGAATATATGGGCTTCATTTGTTCTGAATGCTGGTAGTATTGGCCATCTTATATTGAATAGCCTGTGTGTTGTTGGTGTTTCAATTTTAACTGTTTGGTCGGTTCTTTCGATTTGTCTTCTCTTGGAACCCGTAATCTAGGAATAAGTTTTAATACTTGGTTTATATCAATCATTGACTGGATAATGCAAAAGCAAAATTTCGGGGTACGAAGGCTATTGTTCGAATTGTTTGTCATCCCTTAATAGCATTGGCGTACATTTTGTTCTGATAACATTTATGTTGTGTGCTTCCTTCATGAATTTGTATCCAATTGGTTGTCAAGGGTTGAATGTACTAATTTCAAGTTTATTTATTTTGGTGACTTTGTTTTAAAATCAGTGGCTATAGGACAATACATCAATATACTATGTAGCTAATGAAACAGTTTTCTTTATACTCAAATTTTGATGTTGTTGGATACACTGCAAATGAAGTGTTGAATTGGAATATAAGGAATGATCTAGTATTTGGAGCATACGGCTCATTTATGTCAAATTTTTAATTCAAGTTCCATGAATTTGGCTTTCACGCTGGGACCTCTGATTCATTATGGGATTTGATGATTTTGAAATTGAATTATAAACTTTGGGCTTTTCAAGTTAAATAGCGAACTTGAATTAAGGGGTCTTCAGTAATGATGATCCTCTTGTTTGAGCTTGGACTTGATCTTGAGACCAGAGTTTTCTTGAATGCTTTTAATAGTAGTTAATTAATAATGCCAATCAATTAAGTTTTTTTAGAGACAATAATAAATAGAAAAATTGTAGTTGCTTTAGGTTGGCCCTTAATAAAAAGTGAGACGAGCCTCGCCAAACTAAATACAAATTGCGGGGCCCTCATTAATTACTTAATAAAATACTTAGAGAATTGGGACGGGCCGTTTAGCAAATTTCACGGCCTTCCCAAAAGATAATAACACGTTAGCATTTTAGGCGCGATCTTAATAAAATTACATTCTAAAACTTGGGTGTGTATTTCATACAACCCAAATCCAAATCCGAAAACGTCAAATAAAGATGTGTCGAGGATCCGTGTGCGTTTCATGTGACGTGATCTGAAAACATGTTTTTAGGCGATGTTCCCTTTCGTAAAAAAATAATTAACAAGCGGTGAATAATTATAAAATTGCATTATAGGTTGGAGCATGTAAATAATTAGATTTTGAGCTATTTATAATAATTTAAGCGACCGTGCTAGAACCACGGGATCCGGGGGTGCCTAACACCTTCCCTCGGGTCAACAGAATTCCTTACACAGAATTTCTGGTTCGCAGACTCCAATTGGGAAGTCGAACAATTTTCCTCGATTTGGGATTTAGATTAAACCGGTGACTTGGGACACCAAAAGCCAATCCTATCCCAAGTGGCGACTCTGAAAGAAATAAATAATCTCATTTCGAATAATGTCACTTTAATTGGAAAAACTCCCTTTTATATATTTACCCTTCGGGGTAGGTGTGTAAAAAAGGAGGTGTGAAAGCTCTGGCGACTCTGCTGGGGATACAGACCCAGAATTTCGGTTCAGGGTTCAAAGAATTCGAGCTTAGTTTAATTATTATATTTGGCTTTTATCTGATTCTTCTACATGCTTCCATGCTATATATGCTAAATGTTTACCGCTTTGATATTTGTTGAAACTGTATATAAACTGTCGCGAATCCCTCCCTCTTTCTGTGTCTTCTACATCATGGAGAAGGGTGCACTTCGTGTAGCTTCTCTTCTGTTAGAGTCTTTTTCCCAAATTTAGAACGAGGTTTGGATAAGTTGCAAAGCCGGGCGAGCTTCTGTATCCCCGGTACGCTGCCTCCCCCTCGGCCCGAGTTGTCCGCTCGGGTAAGCCAGGTCTAGACCAATAAACCTAGGGTTTAAACCTAGATGAACAATAAACTCATGCCGGACTCCTAGTAGGACGCCTATTTGCATCACGTACATTCTGACTTAGGGAACTCAACACATGGGTTGGGTCCGTCTAGGACAGGTGACCCTTACTGAAATGACCATCATGATGCATATTATGTGCTACTTGCATTTATTTGCTCGGCTTCGCATGTTGATAGGCATCATGAGTGAAAATTGGAAAAAAGCAGTGTTAGGACTGAGGGAGGATAATCATTTGTTGTGAAAAACCCAATGCCCTATTAGTATCGAAATGCTGCCGGATTTTTGAAAAAATAAAAAAAGTAATAAAGAGAAAATATTTGAAAAATAGAAAGGAAATTGTTGTTCAAAAAATTGTTTTGATTTTGGCCAATCGGCCCGAACTACGCTGGTTTGATTCTCACCGGATGTAAGATACGTAGGCAACCC
Source organism: Nicotiana glauca (assembly GCA_026770625.1). NCBI lineage: Eukaryota > Viridiplantae > Streptophyta > Magnoliopsida > Solanales > Solanaceae > Nicotiana > Nicotiana glauca. The sequence continues at coordinate 35,385 of MU683358.1, forward strand.
TCACCGGGTCCAACCTCCCCTTTGCAAAAATAGCCCAAAAATGTCAAAATTTTAATTTCTTGTCAAAATAAACCGGCCCGAACTACGCTGGTTTGATTCTCATCAAGTGTGAGATACGTAGGCAACCCTTGACGGGTTCAACCACTCTTTTGCAAAAAAAAAAGCCAAAAATACCAAAATTTTAATTTTTTGTCAAATAAGTCGGACGACGCCGTTCTTGTTTAAACTAAGCCGAACGTCCCCAAAAGGGCACCGGAAGGCCATTTTTTGCAAAACTGAGTCTTCATTTTCTTAAAATAAATATTTTTGAAAAATAGATACTTTTCTTTTAAAGTCAAATAAGTCATTGCATGGCCAACTTTCTTTAAATGGCTTACAGTTGACATCGAAACCTTCTTAGTCTTGCGCAGGCCCGCGGCGATGCCGAGTATGCCCCACGGTCCCCAGGATTTGAAGCTTTGATGTATTCTTAGTTAATCGAGTCTGTATTTTTGCTTTTGAGTCTATTTTTGTAATTTCCTTTGTTCAAGAAAAGAAAAACAAAAAAAAATATAGTCTAGTAGCTTTTGTAATCGCAGTTGTTTATTAATGAAAAATTGAAAATTCCCAAAAATTGTTTTCTTATTTTTGCATTTATTTGCAAGAACTACGCTTGGTCTGATTCATGCGAGGCCATGATACGTAGGCAATCTACATAAGATTCGACCTTATCCCTAAGAAAAAGAGAAAAAAGAGAAATACAAGGGAAAATAAATAAAAGGAAAAACAAGAGAGAAAGAAGCACAAAGGAAGGCAATAAGGCATTGAGAGAAAAACCATGGCCAAAGGAAAGGAAAAACAGAAATTGAGAGAAATTTAAAAAAAAGGCAAAAAAAAAGGGAAAAGAAAATGAGAGAAAAACAAAACAAAAGGAGAAAGAAAAGAGAAAAAGCCGGGATGACGCATGCAACCGAAGCAAACATGTAGATATTCAGTTAACTGTGTAGGTGCATCACACTCCAATGTGTAGTTACCTATCTGTTACTTGTTTCACACTAACTGTTGTTGCTGTCAATTCCAGCTGAGTGTTTTAGAAACCGTGGTTGGTTTGTGGTAAGCTGGCCTCGCATAGATACTTCACTAGATCCAAAGGAAGCACCGAAATGTCATCTGAAATGGCCTTACCCGCAATCCCCATATCTGAAGATAGCCCACTCTCTGGGATCTCGGCCTCTGAATCCTACACAACTGAAGAAAATCGAATACTGCGCTTGCGCTTGATGGAAATGTGGGATGCTTGGAACAACGGGAAGGAACCCCCAAGCACTATCCCCGGATTCCCGGAGTTGTTCCCTAGATCGGGAGGGGTTACCACTGTCCCCATCAGTCGTCCAAATATTCCTCTGGGCCAACCTACCATGACTGCTAACTTCTTCGGAACACCCTCTGAAACTCACCCCAGGTATTCCTGTCTGGAATTGCTCCCAACATATTTACTGCTCCACCATCCTCTGCAAAAACCCAACCATCGCTACCGAAGCATGTTTTTGACCCTTCGGTCTTCACATTCCAAAATCCTATTTTTCAGGCTGACCCTCCTCATTATCCTCAATATACCTACTCCCAGCCACCATATGAGCTTACACTGGGACAGGACAAAACCCCGAAAGCCCCGGAACAGGATGAAATGGCAAAAAGGATGAGGAGTTTAGAACAGAGTCTCAAGAATATGCAGGGTTTAAGTGGGCAGAAGAGTGTTTCTTACAATGATCTGTGCATGTTCCCTCACGTGCACCTGCCCATGGGATTCAAAATGCCAAAGTTCGAAAAGTATGATGGACATGGCGATCCCATTGCTCACCTCAAAAAGTATTGTAATCAGCTGCGCGGGGCGGCTGGAAAAGAAGAGTTATTAATGGCTTACTTTGGAGAAAGCTTGGTGGGCATAGCGTCGGAGTGGTACATGGATCAGGACATATCTCGATGGCACATTTGGGATGACCTTGCTAGAGATTTTGTTCGGCAGTTTCAATACAATATAGACATTGCGCCAGAGAGGACCTCCTTGGCGAATCTCAAAAAGAAGCCCTCAAAAAGTTTCAGGGAATATGCTATTAAGTGGTGTGAGCAAGCGTCGAGGGTGAAACCATCAATGGACGATGGGGAAATGGTCACTATATTTCTTCAGGCCCAGGAAGCGGACTATTTCAAAATATGATGTCGGCCATGGGCAAGCCTTTTGCATAGGCAATTAAAACCGGTGAAATGGTTGAGAATGGACTGAAAACCGGCAGAATTTTGAGCCAATCAGCTATTAGAGCAACCTCCCAAGCCATCCAAGGCGGGTCTGGAGGAATGGAAAAGGGTAGGACGGAAGAGGAAACATCCATGGCGGCTTCGGGTGCGAGAAAACACCGCGCTCCTAGACCCATGTTTTTAGAAAGAACCCATCAGCATTATTACCCTCATCAAGAAATGTCCTATATTCCTCAACCGTATGCGGTCATAAATGCTCAACCTTTTGCACGACCGCAGCAACATGCCAATAGAAACCAAGCTCCATTTCCAAGAAATCAACCTCCCAACCAGAACCATTATAATCCTAGACCTCTGCAGAATAATTTCCATCCCTGGGAACCACCCAAGAAACCAAACTTTACCCCAATTGGTGAATCTTACTCTAGTCTATTCCCGAAACTGGTCCAAATGGGTCTACTGCAGCCGGTTCCTCAAAACAGACAAAACTCTGCATCGCATGCCTACAGAGCTGGTGTCAGGTGTGCATACCATTCAGGGGTAGAGGGCCATCATACAAATGACTGTTTGACTTTGAAACAAGCTGTGGAGAATTTAATAGAGCAAGGGAAAATTGTGTTGAGGGATGAGGATGTCCCAAATGTGACCAATAACCCGCTGCCCGCTCATAACAACGGGCCAGTAATCGGCATGATCTGTGAGGACAGACAATTCGATCCAGCCTTAAAAGCTATAATTGCTATTGCCGATGCAGAAAGGAAGCTCAAGGCAACCCCGAAACAAGAGAAAGGGGAAAAGAAGAGTAAAATCACAGAGACAGAACCGGAAAAGGAAATTAATGCACCCAAGCAAGCCTATGTGGTATGGGGGACAATTAAACCACCTCGGCTGAATGAGCCAGTGGTTGTTGGATGCATACCACAAAAGCTTAAGGTCCGTAAAGAGGAAGATGATGAGGATTTCATGACTAAAGAGAGTAAGGGAAAACGTGGGGCAAGGCTCTGCGAAACCCACATGGTCGAGCCAGGGGAAGGGACTAACACCGCTGAGATGCTCTATATGGGACCAGACGCCAAACTCCAAAACTGGAAGGCTATGCCATTCCCGATCAGGCGGGAGTCCCAATAGACTTGTCCTGCCGCATTTTTCTGCATCCCGAGTTATTTTAGGGTGTAACTCGGATGTTTTTTTTAGTGTCTTGTCTTTAAATTCCCAGATGTGAACCCTGTTGTATGCAAAATTCCAAGACATGAAATCAATATTTCATCGTTCATTTTTCTTTATTCTTTCTAATTCTGCTATTTTTCCCTTTCATTTATTCTTTTTTAGTTCTAATAATGCAGCTTTAAATAACATGACATGCTTGCGGACTTCATGCCTAGATCCCAAAACGCTGCTAGACTTCAAAATAATGAATCAAGAGTCGAAATGCACAAAAAGGTAACTTTGAGGAAATGAGACAAAGAATTAGAATAATTGAAGGAAAATTGGTTCACGTACAAAAGAGTGTGCTGTACTCAGGGAATACCCGGGTAGTTGTACCAACAAAGAATGGCCCATACTTACAACAAGAAAGTGCGGCCCAGGAATCTCGAAATAGGACAACTGGTGTTAAGGCGCATTCTTCCTCATCACCAGGAAGCAAAAGGAAAACTCGCTCCTAATTGGAAGAGTCCATACATCATCTGGAAAATGTTTCTGAGATGAGCATTGTATCTAGGAGACATTGAAGGAAATGATCCTGAAACAACAGTCAATGTGGATGCAGTAAAAAGGTACTATGTCTAGACCTCCTAGGGTAATGGATTTTGTGTAATTGAGATGACAAAGGCTTCCCTTTTCGCTATCCCAAACGCTATAAATCCTTCGTAAACCTTTTGAGTTGGTTACTCTTCTTTGTTTACCCTCTTTGGAACCTGGAAGTGAAAAAAAAAAGAGGGAAAAAAAAGGAAAAAAAAAAAACAAAAACAAAACAAGAAACAATGTTTGGCCTGAATACGTTTTGACTTGATCCCGAAAGGGTACATAGGCAGCCTCTCCCTGAGGTTCAGTCACACCAAAACAAAAATCCCAATTTCCCCAAAATTTGAAACTGGGGCAGATGATATGACGATTTGGTTTGAATCCGTTGAAATGGTTCCAAAGTTGTAATTCTACTCAAAATCATTTTCACCCAGAGACCTTGTTCAAGTCCTTCCGATCAATTGGCAAAGGCAGGGAAGTGAAAAACGTCATTGATGGAATCTGATACAATTCAAATTGAGAGAAATAAAATGAGAGTCTTATCGGTGAAAACCTTCGGGCACCATAAGGCGATGGCGAGTGGAGAAATTGAAAATGAGAGAGTCCGCTAGTGAAAACTCATAAATAGCACTATCGGGCGACGGTGAGAAGAGAAATGAGAGAGGTCGATTGGCAAAAACTCGCAAAGGGCGCTATCGACCGAAAAGAAGACATCTCATCACTAAAAGAGTCCTGGCAAGGTTCCCTAATTTTGAAATGCGAATTAATGGGTTCATGTGAAGCTGGAAAGTTTGGGTGGGTCAGGCATCCAGTCCAAGAAGCATGTCATGTTCATTTGAAGTTAGCATGCACCCCAGATAAGTCCTTCTTTTCCCCCGAAAGGGACGCTCCTCTTTGAACTCATTTGCTTGCCTTTTGTATAGTTATTCTTTGAATCCCTTTCGGTTTAACTCTAATTTCGAAACTATTACAAAGAAAAGGTGACAGGACCGGTTTCACAGGGCTCCGCCTGGTTAAAGTCAAAGGAAATACCCAGCCTCAGCCGGTGCGTCAGTCCAATCCCGATTGACCATGGATGTTGATTGCTTCCAAAATAAAGATATTTGAAAAGAAAGAAAGTCAAAGGCAAAGGTCTCAAGGCAGAATGAAAAGGCCAGAGTCCATACAGGCGAATTGTAATGAAATCCCGAAAGTTGAATCGTGGCATGTTTAAAAGGCAATTTATCCATGAAGCCAACAAGCAACAAAGTTCTCAACAGAAAAGGAGGCCGGGATCAAGCACTGGGAATGACCAAGGCCACAAAACAACCATTGTTTCAAACTAATAAATTGTTCTTTGATTGAAAAATAGGTTCTATTCAAAGCAACCAGGCAAGAAATGGGCGCAATCCAAAAGAAATGAAATGTGAAAACGTTGAAACAACTTTGCAGCAGGAAAGCGACAAAAAGGTAAGTTTCCCGAAACTCATTCATGCATTTTGGATAATTGAAAAGAATAAAATAAAAAGAAGAAGAAAAGAAGGAGAAAAGAAGTGCAAAATGCAAATGGAAAAAAAAAAAGAACAAATCATGGTAGCATAGGACCTCATTCCTTAAATATCCCGGCATAACCCGTGGATCTCCCTGGCATAACTCACAGAGCTTTTTCTTTCCAAACCCCGGCATAACCCGTGGATCCCCCTGGCATAACCCAAGGAGCCTTTTCTTTTCCAAATCCCGGCATAACCCGGGGATCTCCCTGGCATAACTCACAGAGCTTTTTCTTTCCAAACCCCGGCATAACCCGTGGATCCCCCTGGCATAACCCAAGGAGCCTTTTCTTTTCCAAATCCCGGCATAACCCGGGGATCTCCCTGGCATAACTCACAGAGCTTTTTCTTTCCAAACCCCGGCATAACCCGTGGATCCCCCTGGCATAACCCAAGGAGCCTTTTCTTTTCCAAATCCCGGCATAACCCGGGGATCTCCCTGGCATAACTCACAGAGCTTTTTCTTTCCAAACCCCGGCATAACCCGTGGATCCCCCTGGCATAACCCAAGGAGCCTTTTCTTTTCCAAATCCCGGCATAACCCGTGGATCTCCCTGGCATAACCCAAGGAGCTTTTTCTTTTCCAAATCCCGGCATAACCCGTGGATCCCCCTGGCATAACCCAAGGGGATTTTTCTTTTCAAAATCCCGGCATAACCCGTGGATCTCCCTGGCATAACCCAAGGAGCCTTTTCTTTTCCAAATCCCAGCATAACCCGTGGATCTCCCTGGCATAACCCAAGGAGCCCTTTTTCTTTCTAAATCCTGGCATAACCCGAGGATCCCCCTGGCATAACCCAAGGGGATTTTTCTTTTCCAAATCCCGGCATAACCCGTGGATCTCCCTGGCAAAACCCAACGAGCTTTTTTCTTTCTAAATCCCGGCATAACCCGAGGATCCCCCGGCATAACCCAAGGGGCTTTTTCTTTTCCAAATCCCGGCATAACCCGTGGATCTCCCTGGCATAACCCACAGAGCTTTTTCTTTCCAAACCCTGGCATAACCCGTGGATCTCCCTGGCATAATCCAAGGAGCTTTTTCTTTCCAAATCCCGGCATAACCCGATGATCTCCCTGGCATAACCCAAGGAGCCTTTTTCTTTTCAAATCCCGTGATAACCCGAGGATCTCCCTGGCATAACCCAATGAGCTTTTTCTTTCCAAATCCCGGCATAACCCGTGGATCTCCCTAGCATAACTCAATGAGCCTTTTTCTTTCTAAATCCCGGCATAACCCGAGGATCCCCCTCGCATCACCCAAGGGGCTTTTTTTTCCAAATGGCATAACCCGTGGATCTCCCTGGCATAACCCACAGAGCTTTTTCTTTTCAAACCCTGGCATAACCCGTGGATCTCCCTGGCATAACCCACAGAGCTTTTTCTTTTCAAACCCTGGCATAACCCGTGGATCTCCCTGGCATAACCCAAGGAGCCTTTTTCTTTTCAAATCCCGTGATAACCCGAGGATCTCCCTGGCATAACCCAATGAGCTTTTTCTTTCCAAATCCCGGCATAACCCGTGGATCTCCCTAGCATAACTCAATGAGCTTTTTTCTTTCTAAATCCCGGCATAACCCGAGGATCCCCCTCGCATAACCCAAGGGGCTTTTTTTTCCAAATGGCATAACCCGTGGATCTCCCTGGCATAACCCAAGGTGCTTTTTCTTTTCCAAATCCCGGCATAACCCGTGGATCCCCCTGGCATAGCCAAGGGGCTTTTTCTTTTCCAAATCCTGGCATAACCCGTGGATCTCCCTGGCATAACCCAAGGAGCTTTTTATTTTCCAAATCCCGGCATAACCCAAGGAGCTTTTTCTTTTCCAAATCCCGGCATAACCCCCAAGGGGCTTTTTCTTTTCCAAATCCCGGCATAACCCGTGGATCTCCCTGGCATAACCCAAGAAGCTTTTTCTTTTCCAAATCCCGGCATAACCCGTGGATCTCCCTGGCATAACCCACAGAGCTTTTTCTTTCCAAACCCCGGCATAACCCGTGGATCTCCCTGGCATAACCCAAGGAGCTTTTTTTTTCCAAATCCCGGCATAACCCGAGGATCTCCCTGGCATAACCCAAGGAGCCTCTTTCTTTTCAAATCCCGGGATAACCCGAGGATCTCCCTGGCATAACCCAATGAGCTTTTTTCTTTTTCCGGCATAACCCGGTCATCTTTTAGCATTCGCAAGGATACACAAGCCTGATTTGATTTCTTAGACGTGTCACAACTAACTCACGAAATTTTCCTAGTGAAAACTGGGGCAGAAAAATTTCGTTCGTTTGCTTGTTTTGATGTTTTGAGCTGGTATTACCTCAAGGAACAAGGTGTGAAATGACCAATGGAATAAATTTCAATCCAGAATCAAGAAAAGAACAAAAGAACAAAAAAGAAATGAACTCAAAATGTGAAGCAAGCGAGGATGCAGATTGCTCAAAATCTGGTTGAAGTCACAAGCTCCGTTGATCCTGTTTTGATTCAATGCTGCAGAAATAAGCAAACACTTACAACTTACGAGCATCAAGATTGAGATCGGAGTCTACAGCGAAAACAGCTAAGACTTAAGATCATGCTTCAAGAGATTTATAGATAGGAATCTTGTAACTCGTAGCTGATAGGCTAGTTAGGCTTTTTAATTTTGATTTTGATTTAATAAATGGGACCGCGGACCAGAACCTCGAAAGCATTTTCATTATCGGAAGCATTTTCATTAGATAGAGACATGGAAAAAGCGTGTCTCTATCATCCCTCTACTGAGCAAAGAGCCTCAAGGCTATTCAAGGCAATGAAGGAGACAATTCAGGGGGATTCGGGAAGATTTGAGAGGAGATTTGAAGAGTGAAAATCGAAGAGAAAATTCAGAGAAAGTTAGGTTTGAGTGTTGTGAGATTTGAGCTAAGTTTTCTTCGGATTCTGCCTGAAATTTGTGTAATAACATTTTTTGATTTCGAAGCTATATTTCATTTGGATTCTGGAACTCGAAGTGGTGTTATTGTTGAATCTCTTGCCAATATTTTAGCTTCCACAGGTTCCTTTCGTTCCCTGTTGTGTGATTTTATTGAATTGAATCCTTTTTCGATTGCTTGTATTCTGTTTCAATTCATGTTTGAATGTGTTTTTGTGGTTCTATCGGATGATTCTTCTCAGCGTTTGATTATTTTTGTCCGCTCAATTCATATAATACCTATATCGATTTGTTCTGCTGAGTTGATTGCTCTGTTCTGTCATTTGCTCGATTTTTGATTTAGATTGTTATTTTGACTTCATCTCGATTCATCGATATTGAGGAAAATATTTTAGTTGTTTTTTTTAAACTTTAGTTTTGATTTCAAATATGAGATATATGATAAAAAAATTGAGCTGCTCTTTTAGTTCTGTTTTTTTCAAAATCAGAGTGATTTGAAACGAGATTTTCAATCGTTAAGAGTTGTTGTTGAGTTTCGATCCGAGAT
>MU683363.1:0-12168 GCA_026770625.1 Nicotiana glauca
TCATCATAACTAACAATAAAAATCAAAGAAAAGAAGAAATATGTTTTGGGTATTCTCTCACAATAGTTTTCCTTGGCAAGATACTCTAAAATACAATACATGCCTCTCTTGTGCGAAGTCTAGTGTTTAAAATAGGGTTTAGGTCTAAAAATTCCGTGTTTTACACTTTAGTCCCTGAAGTTTCTCGCTCCTGCCGCGGTTCTGCCATGGTCGCAGTTGAACCGCGGCCCAATGCACTATCTGAATCTCGATCTGTCTGCGGGCAGTCTTCTCCGCAATTTTGCCGCGGTCGCGTTGGAACCGCGACCAACCCAGTTCTCTGAATCTTCAAGCCTGTTTTGCATGGTTTACTTGGGGAATTTCACAGTTGGCCTCTTTTTCTTCATTTTTGACTCCAAAAGTACTCCCTAGCCTTCCCTAGTCATATATCACCTGCAAATCATGAAAAGCACTAATAAGAGCATTTTGTTATCACTTTTATCATCAAAACTATACAAGAAGGTGGTTATTTAAGGCCTGATTATAGCTAAATTCACCTATTATCAGTACGCAGGATCGTCGTCTCCTCTATCATATATTTCATTCTGTTATTGTGAGCACGTAATTTTTGCCTCACATGAATTACTCCCAGAAATTCAAATTAAAATAATTTTGTGTTGTTTGCAATTTTGCAGATTTTTGTGATATTTTTCTTTTATTGTTTGCATTTGCCTGTACATGTTTATTTGTTAAATTAATAAAAATATAAAAATATGCATTTAGGATTTAACTTTTACAATTAGGATTAATTAAGTAAGTTATTTTACAAAAATGAAAAAAATCACAAAAATAATGTACTTCGCATTTTAGTGTTTAATGTCAAAATTGTGTGATTTTATTTAAATTTGTTATTTTTTTATGTGTGATAATTATTATTAAGCATTAATTAGTATTTGTGAGTTAATTGGGGTTTTATAATTTGCATTAGGGTTTTTAGTTTAAATTTGAAATAAATTAGAAAGAAAATTGAAGAAAAGAAAACATAAAAATAGTTTGGAAGTAAATAAAGAAAGGAGTCAAATTTGGGCCAAATCCCCAGCCCAAACCAAAAATCAGCCAAATACACACCCAAAACCGGCTCAGGCCCGTCCCCAATCCAACCCGTCTCTACACCCCAACAAACGACATCGTTTGGTTCCATTTGATCCAAGCCATTGGATTAAATTGATCCAACGGCTCACTCCATCACCCATAAACCCATTCCCGTCTAACCAACCCGAACCGTCTCCCATACCCGGTCTCATTTAACCATCAAACGACCCCGTATTGCTAAATGAATTGATCTGAGCCATCGCTTTAATCACATCCCACTGTCCAAATTAATTGAGCAATCTAATATACTCAAATACCCACACCCCCAAGCCAACCCTCCTTCGTCGTCTCTAATGATCAGAGACCCCGAACAACCTCCCGCCTCACAACCACCATCGACCGTCCGCCGGAAATTGCCTATGGCGGCGGTCGACCGCCAAACACTTCCATCTTCACACCCTGAACTCCTCTAACCTCCCCGTTCTAACCATCCTACCAGCTTCCGTCAAATCATAGCCTATCGCTTCGAATCATCGAAACCCTAACGCCACCTCAAAGGTCTTTGGTGGCGGCGCCTCCTCCAAACAGCCCCAAACTCACACCCCACAACCACCTCGACTTCCTCATACACAATCCACCACTGTTTTCCATCAAACGCTATTACATCTTCTCGAATTCCCAATCTGAGGTCGAGCCTAGAAGGACAAAAATTGAGTCTGTCCGAGATTAGAGAATTTGAGGTTCTATTAGACTTTAGTCGAGTGTTCTCAGTAGAGAACACTCGATTAAAGTCCGTTTTTACCTCAAAGGGTTCAAGTCAAAGGTTAACTGAACGAAGTCCGTTTGGTTTCTGATTTTCGAGGTATTTCTTCTCCTTCTCTGTTCTATGCTTGTTGTTTATCCGTTTAGGTTCAGTTATGTTTTGTTTAATTGGTCTTTCGTTTAGTTTGTCACTTGTCCCTTTCTCCTCTGTTAGACCTTTTAATTGGCCCAAGTTTTCTGATTGTTGATAATTATATATTATAATTTGTGTAATCGATTGAATAAGTTTCGTCGATTAGTCTGTTATATTTGAATGTTAGATTAACATGATAATAGTTTAATTTCTGGTTCATTCCAGTAGTTTTACTTTCCTGTTTCTTTTCTGTTCTAATTCTGTGTTGAAATAAGCCTGTTGGTATCACTTGTTTCAAATTGTTTCAATTTCCTTTTCTCATTGTTATTTACCATGTTTTTGCATATGATTGCAGCTTATTCTCATTCAGTGCATTTATAATGTTCATGTGTTCTATTTTTGTTTTGTTCGTTAATGTTGTCTATATCCTGTTTGATTGGTTTACAATTGATTTTCTGGTTTGTATAGACTTATGCACCTCAGTTTTAGTTTGTTGGTTGGTCTGTGAACTGTTGTTTTCCATGATTGATAATCTTTAGGGAATTGGTTATAGCTGATGTATTTTGGTTTAGATTCAGTTAAGCTATTTTCAGTGATTAGTTAAGGATTAGTTAGTTTAGGTTAATCAGTGGTTAGTTAACTATTAGGTAAATTAGTCATAGTTGGGGCAGGACAGCAATTCATAGGGGATTTTAGGGGAGAATTCAGGGGTTAACTGAAATTTGAACCACTAGTAATTAAACTAAAAGCTGCTAATAAACTAAGTGGAAACATTCCTTGGTGGAAATTGCACTCAAATGAGCACTATCTGTTTTAAAAAAAGTATTAGGATAATAGGGGTAATTAAAGAATTTAAAAGGTAAGTTGCTAGTGGAATGAGCACCAATTGGCTGTCTATTTAAAAGGCTGGAAATCAGAATAAAAAGAGACCGGAGATACTTACACACACACTGGAAAAGCACTCTGAAAAAATAGAGAAGTTTAAAAGATTTAAGGGTAGAAATATTCTGAAAAATTGTGAGATACATACAGACATAGAAATATTCTGAAAGATAAAGGAGAGAACATCAAGAAAGTTTGGTCAGTCTTAAAACAACATTTGGAGGTCTTCTAGAATAAATCTAAGGGAGCATTTTGAGAGCTTAAGCTAAGGGGGTTGACTTCTAGCTTTGAAACTGAAATCATCGGGAATTCAAAAGTCTTTTCTTAGGTCTTAGAGTGTCTTTAATTCAGAAAGCCAAAAAAAAAAATAATAAAGCAACAAAATCTCCTAAAGTTCCAAATTATTGTTCCATTGGATGTTATAGCATGAGTGTGATTTCTGGATTGTTCATTCACATCTGTTAGTTCGAGGTTTAGCTAATGGGAGTTCAGAGTTTTCATTCTGGTTGATTTTGGTCGTAATTGAGTTGTATTGGGGCCAATTATTTGGTGATGTGGTTTTGTTGATTGCTGGGTTTCATTTTTGGTCAATTTAGTATCTTCCTGGGTTGTTCAATTGTTTGAATCACGTTTGATCCTTGCTGGTGTTATCTGCTGCTGCTATTGTACTACTGCTGACCTCTCCTTCTTCTTGTCCTGTTTTCCACTCCGGGTACATGTTTTTAGATCTCAACATCATGTAGAACTTGGCCGAAATGAAATGAAATGGGAGCCTAACTCCCTTGGAAAATTTCACTAGTTACTGTACCTTCCTTATAATTGTATGTAATGGTTTAAATTGTAATTAGGATTGCTTGTCTAAGCAATTTGAAATGACTGAATCTAAGCTTGCAATGTTGTACCTAACTGGACTATTTTGGACTTAGTTAACCTGTGGTTATCTAGCCTTAACCTTAGTATAGTTAATACTTGCTTAGTTTAGCATCTTATTGGTTTAAAGCAAAAAATCCGAAATAGTGTAGATTTTGTGTTGATTTTGATTTCAAGTTGAAATATATCTCCCAAAGCTTTAGAACTGCAATAGTTGGCTAATGAATTGTTAGTGGTTTGCTCCAGTTATTATGCAATCAGATAGGAGTAGAGTATGAATTCAGGCCATTCACATTAATGAAAATAATCAAGTACTTAGTCCATTCAGTTGAGAATCATGTGCATAGGCTATTGGTGACTAATTCAATTCACATGTCCATTTTTACCTGTTCACTCTCAGTAGCATTTAACCAATAACCAAATAAGCGACGCGACTTAAGCTCTAAACTAACAAACAATCAGCTTGAGGTAATTTGGATAGGCATTTTGGTAGGATATAATCTAGGCCACATTTAAACTCTAGCCTGTCCGCAGGCCGTTGGGCCTGATTTCAAGATTGCGATGTATAGTTAACACAATATAAATTTGGGCCTTGAGTTAGGTAGCGGGTTCAAATTAAAAGGTCCTTCCTTTTGTTTGGGCTCGGACTTGAACTTAGAGCCAGATTTTGTAATATTAAGTAATTTGGGTCTTCTCTTTATTTCTTTTAGAGACATAATATAGAAAAATCATAGTCGCTTCAGGATCGCCTTTAATTAATAAAAACGAGACGAGCCTCGCCAAATAAAATGCACAAACTGCTAAATTCGGGTGTGCATTTCATGCAACCCAAATTCAAATCCCAAAACATTGAATAAAATGTGTCGAGGATCGGGGTGCATTTCATGTGACGTGATCCAAAAACATATTTTTAAACGACGTTCAATTCCTTAAAAGTAATTAAAAGCGGTTAAAGGTTAAAATTTGCACATAAGTTAAAGCATGTTATAAAATCAGATAAATAAGCCAAATATGACAGTTGAGCGACCGTGCTAGAACCACGGAACTCGGGAATGCCTAACACCTTCTCCCGGGTTAACAGAATTTCTTATCCGGATTTTTGGTTAATAGACTGTAATATGGAGTCAACTTTTTCCTCGATTCGGGATTCAAACCGGTGACTTGGGACACCAAAAATCTCTCAAGTGGCGACTTCAAATCTTAATAACAAATCCCGTTTTGATTATCCTTTAATTGAAAAAACTCCTTTTACTACACCCTTTCGCGGGGTGCAGTAAGGAAAAAGGAGGTGCGACAGCTTTGGCAACACCGCTGAGGATAAAAACCCAGAACTTTTGGTTCAGTGTTTAGAATTCGAGCTTGGTATATTTGTTGTATTTGGCTTGTATATTATCTGATTTTGTTATATGTTTGGGCTTAATGTGCTAAGTGTTGCTATTACCGCTTTGATATTTTGTGAACTGTATATAAACTGTGTCGAAACCCCTCCTCTCTCTAAGTCTTCTACATCATGGAGAAGGGTGCACTTCATGTGACTTCTCTTCTCTTTAGAGTCTTTTCCCATCTAGAATGAGGTTCGGATAAGTCGCTAAGCCGGCGGAGCTTCTGTATCCCTGGTACGCTGCCCCCTCCTCGGCTCGAGTTGTCCGCTTGGGTAAGTCAGGTCTAGAACAATAAACTCAGGTTTTAAACCTAGAATAACAAAGCCTCATGCCAGATCCCTAGTAGGAATGATTGTTTGCATCATGTGCATTTGACTTTGGAGGCTCAACACAGGGGTTGGGTCTGTCTAGGACAGGTGTACCTGAAACGAAAAAGAACATCCTAATGCATCTTACTTGCTACCTGTGCATTTATCTGCTTCGGACTTGCATGCTGATCGGCTTTTAAATATTGGTAAAAATGAAAAAAAGAGGAAAAATAGCAGTGTAGAGGGTTAAGAGAGTTAATCACTAGTTTTGAAAATATCAATGTAAGTAGTGCCGAGACTCTACTGGATTTTTAGAAAAAAATGAAAAAAAAAAGTTTTATTTTTCAAAATAGTTTGTTTTATTTTTCACTGAAAAAAAAATGTTTTCAAAAAATATTCTGCTTCATTTGCCAATAAAGGAAAAAATGTCATTTGGTTTTCAAAAAATAGTTTGTGTTTTAAAATGAAAAAAAAATAATTCATTTTATTTGCCAATGATTTGAAAAAAATGTTTTGTTTTCAAATATAGTTTGTTTTATTTGCCGAACTACGCTGGTTTGATTCTCACCGGATGTGAGATATGTAGGCAACCCTCATCGTGTCCAACCTTTGCAAAAAAAAAATAATAAAAAACAAAAATAAAAAAATGTCAAAATTTTAATTCTTGTCATAAATAAGTCGGGTGATGCCGTTTTGTCGAAAATAGTCGAATGTTCCCGAAAGGGACGCCGGAAGGCTGACTTTTCATAAACAACCACCCTTGGGCATTTTAAGTCTTTTGACCGGTTAGCCCACACAGCATTAAAATCTTCGTTCCGAGGTGCTGAAAGATCGTGTTCGAGAAAACCGGGTCTTTCTTTTTAATTTGAAAAAAAAAAGTCAGTTTTCTTTGGAGTCAAACAAATTTTATTTTTGCTTAATCACCTTAATAAATGTGCAGGATGAGCACAAATAAAACAGAACCCTTCACAGTCTTCAATGAGGTCCCCCTGCAACTCTACATGTGGTGGAATGATCTGGGAAAAAGTAGCAAAGAAATGGTGGTAAGAATCCTGGGAGGTCTCGTCGATTTACAGAATGTCAAGCCAAAATCGGATATCATCGAAGCCTTAATACCTTTTTGGGACCCGAATCGCAATGTATTTCGCTTTTCTGACTTTGAACTCATACCCACGCTGGAGGAAATCACGGGTTACGCAGGTTTAAAATGGAAGCTTGAGGGGTCAATATCTTTTGTCACCAAGACCGGTATCTCCACACCGATTTTTGGATCTATTAAATATTAGCCGGAATATTCAGAATAAGGATTTGTCTGGAGGATGTTGTACTCTCATGTTCCTGTATCAACGATATGGTAATCCTTGGGGTTTCGAAGAGCCAGACCTTGGGCTGACCCATGCTGGAAATAGAAACAAATGGGAAGCAAGACGAACTTTGGCGTTCATAGTAGCATTCCTAGGAGTCGTGGTCTGCCCACGAAAAGATAAGAAGATAGAAATAGGCCTTGTAGGGATGGTCAATGTTGCAATTAAAAGGGACGACAATACTGTGGTTCCCTTGATCTTGTCAGAAATCTACCGAGCCCTGACCATATGCCGGGAAGGAGGAAATGTTTTCCAAGGTTGCAACCTGCTACTTCAATTATGGATGCAAGAACACCTTTGCCACCAAGTAGGTTATATGCATTACGGTTTGACCGGTTTGAGCTGCATCAAATAGTTTGAGAAATGAGTAGAGGGTGTTGCATTTCCTGAGGATACCAAAGCATGGCTTGTACAATTGAGGTCCTTGACTGCGGATCAAATTGAATGGGCATTTGGGTGTCTACCCGTCACTGAAGTAATATACATGTCAGTTGGAGAGTGTCTTATTCTTCTAATGGGCATCCGGAGTATCCAGTCGTATGCTCCTCATCGAGTATTGCGCCAACTGGGAAGATTTCAAGTAGTCCCTAATGATGATGACTTGAGTAAGCAAGTCATTGAGTTGGGACCAAGAGCCGCATTTTCGAAGGATAAAATTCGAAAACTATCGAATGAATGCAGATTTCTCGAGCCTAGAACTATGGTCCGAGATCTGGCTAAAGGTGAAGTAGACCTGAAGTATTATGTCTGGTTTGGGAGAAGATTTCAGATTTCTCAAAGGTCTGCTAAAAGAGTCCATGTCTAGCAGTTTACTAACGACTCACAAGAACAATGGGGTTGGTTGGCGAAAGAAGAAATATACAGGGCAAAAATAGGCAAGCTGGAACAACAGGTTAAGGACCTGCAATTTGAAAATAGTGTGCAAGCCGCTGCCGACGAGGGAGAAAAAAGGAAATTGACTCAAAAGATTGGGGCTTTCAAAGGTCAAAATCTGAAGTTAAAAACAACTGTCAGGAAGCCACAAAGAAGCCGGGTTGACCAAAAGATCATAAATGAACTAAAAAGGAAAGCCCGTGAATGCCAAGAAAACTTAGAGAAATCTGAAGCTAGACTAGCAAGGATCCAAGCCAGATGGGCAAGAGGCACAGAGGAGCGGGCACAGCATGTGCGGAAGATAAAGAAGGACTACGAGGGGAGCATCGTTATCTTGAGAGAAACAATATCCACCCTCGAAGAACGGGTATTTAGACAAGCCAGAGATTTCAGAACAGAGATGAAACGATGTTATGACCTAATGACACGGATGGAGGAAAAAATGAACGAGTTTCAAGAACAACTCCTCCATAACTCTTGAATGCTAGGGACATGGAACCAGCAAATAGAGCAGTTTCTTCAGGAAAAAGACGGGATCAGGGCAAAAATCGAAGATATCGGGCACTACATCACCAGGAAGTGCCTAGCGTGTGAGGATATGACCCGTACCACCTTCTTTGCTGCGATAATGATTTTTGTCTGCCAGATCATGGAAGAATTGAAAGTGTTGCAAAGGGATCTCGCATCAAGGCCCGCGGCAAGGCTGAATGATGCCTCACGTTCCACAGGAAAATTTAAAGCATTGATGTATTTTTAATCTTTTTAAATTTGGTGAGTCTGTCAGTCAGTTCTTTAAGTTTTGTTTTGTTCTTCTTTAAATTTTGTAAACTTTGTTCAAGTGGCTTAATAAAAGCAGTTGTTTGTATAGAAAATATTTTACCACGTACTTCACATGGCAAGAACTACGCTCAGTCTGATTCATGCGGGGTCATGATACGTAGGCAATCCACATAAGATTCGACCACCTTAAAACAAGGAAAAGAAAGGAAAAGAAAATGAGAATAAAAGAAATTTGAGAGGCGCCAAAAGAGGGGCACAACTATTAAAAGCCGGAATGACGCATGCAATCGAATGCGAATGTCATGATAGAAATGGTTAAACTGCCTAGGTGCATTGTATCTCAACGTGCGATTGCCTATTTTTAAACTCTGAAAACTAACTAGTTTGTTGATATTCCAGAAATTTCAAGCAGTTAGTTTACCTAGAGCGTACTGGCACAACACCACTATCAGACCAGATCTAAGGGACCGATACCGGAAATAATATCTAGCCCTGATAGAGAAGGAAACCTTGAGGTAGAAGAGGTAGACGTACAAGCAATGAAAGATGAGGTGTACAAATTAAAGCAACATATGGCCGAGATGTACCAAGCTTAGACAAGCGGTCAGCCAGCACCACCATATCCTGCTAACCCCACTTTTCTCCCGACACCCGCCCAATCTCCGGAACGGTTTGTTTCAGACTCATCACTCAATTTTCCTACATATCAACAGCACCAGACAACCGCCTCCCGGACACCCCAAATGCCAAGAACAAACCCATACCCTCCACCACCAATTACCCCTATTTTCGTGGCACCTCCACCGGCCACACTTCACAGGTCTTCTAGCGAGCCTGTGTTCCAAACTCATGATCATCAGTAGTATCCTCCTGAGCCCACCTTCAAAGCATCTAAACCTTACCCGTACCCTCTTCAGCTTGACAATCCGGAAGCGCCCGAAAAATAAAACAAGAATCCAAAGCAGGAAGAAATGGTTCGAAAAGTAAAGAGCCTAGAACAATCTTTCCAAAATATGCAGGGTTTGGGTGGCCAAGTCAGCGTGGCGTATAAGGATTTATCCCTGTTTCCAGATGTTCAGTTGCCAGCCGGGTTCAAGATGCCTAAGTTCGATCTGTATGACGGGCATGGTGATCCAGTGTCACATTTGCGAGGATTTTGCAGTAAGATGAGAGGGGCGGGTGGAAAAGATGAGTTGCTGATGGCATACTTCAGCCAGAGTTTGAGCGGGTCTGCATTGGAGTGGTACACACGCCAAGACCATTGGATGTTATAGCATGAGTGTGATTTCTGGATTGTTCATTCACATCTGTTAGTTCGAGGTTTAGCTAATGGGAGTTCAGAGTTTTCATTCTGGTTGATTTTGGTCGCAATTGAGTTGTATTGGGGCCAATTATTTGGTGTTGTGGTTTTGTTGATTGCTGGGTTTCATTTTTTGTCAGTTTAGTATCTTCCTGGATCGTTCAATTGTTTGAATCATGTTTGATCCTTGCTGGTGTTATCTGCTGCTGCTGTTGTACTGCTGCTGACCTCTCCTTCTTCTTGTCCTGTTTTCCATTCCAGGTACATGTTTTTGGATCTCAACATCATGTAGAACTTGGCCGAAATGAAATGAAATGGGTGCCTAACTCCCTTGGAAAATTTCAGTAGTTACTGTACCTTCCTTATAATTGTATGTAATGGTTTAAATTGTAATTAGGATTGCTTGTCTAAGCAATTTGAAATGACTGAATCTGAGCTTGCAATGTTGTACCTAACTGGACTATTTTGGACTTAGTTAACCTGTGGTTATCTAGCCTTAACCTTAGTATAGTTAATACTTGCTTAGTTTAGCATCTTATTGGTTTAAAGTAAAAAATTCGAAACAATGTAGATTTTGTGTTGATTTTGATTTCAAGTTGAAATATATCTCCCACAGCTTTAGAACTGCAATAGTTGGCTAATGAATTGTTAGTGGTTTACTCCAGTTATTATGCAATCAGATAGGAGTATAGTATGAATTCAGGTCATTCACATTAATGAAAACAATCAAGTACTTAGTCCATTCAATTGAGAATCATGTGCATAAGATATTGGTGACTAATTCAATTCACATGTCCATTTTTACCTATTCACTCTCAGTAGCATTTAACCAGTAACCAAATAAGCAACGCGACTTAAGCTCTAAACTGACAAATAATCAGCTTGAGGTAATTTGGATAGGCATTTTGGTAGGATATAATCTAGGCCACATTTAAACTCTAGCATGTCCACAGGCCGTTGGTCCTGATTTCAAGATTGCGATGTATAATTAACACAATATAAATTTGGGCCTTGAGTTAGGTAGCGGGTTCAAATTAAAAGGTCATTCCTTTTGTTTGGGCTCGGACTTGAACTCAGAGCCCGATTTTGTAATATTAAGTAATTAGGGTCTTCTCTTTATTTCTTTTAGAGACATAATATAAAAAATTCATAGTCGCTTCAAGATTGCCTTTAAATAAAAAAAATGAGACGAGCCTCGCCAAATAAAATGCACAAACTACGGGGGCCTCATGAATGTATATATTTAAATACTTAAACATCGGGATGGACTGTTTAACAAATTTCACGGCCTTCCTAAAAAATAATAATGTGTTAGTCTCTTTAGGCGCGTCTTTAATAATTTTACCTTCCTAAATTCGAGTGTGCATTTCATGCAACCCAAATCCAAATCCCAAAACGTTGAATAAAATGTGTCGAGGATCCGGGTGCATTTCATGTGACTGATCCAAAAACATATTTTTAAACGACGTTCAATTCCTTAATAATAATTAAAAGCGGTTAAAGGTTAAAATTTGCACATAAGTTAAAGCATGTTATAAAATCAGATAAATAAGCCAAATATGACAGTTGAGCTACTGTGCTAGAACCCCGTAACTCGGAAATGCCTAACACCTTTTCTCGGGTTAATAGAATTCCTTATCCGGATTTCTGGTTGGTAGACTGTAATATGGAGTCAACTTTTTCCTGGATTCGGGATTCAAACCGGTGACTTGGGACACCAAAAATCTCTTAAGTGGCGACTCCAACTCTTAATAACAAATCCCATTTCGATTGTCCTTTAATTGGAAAAACTCCCTTTACTACACCCCTTCGCAGGGTGCAGTAAGGAAAAAGGAGACAGTTATCTCATGTTTTCGAGACAAATAATGTTATATTTCTTTCAAACGATTGTATTTAGTACTCTTAGTATTCCGTTGATGTTGTGACACTAGTTCTTGGGTAGAAGCACATGTCGGTTGTCACGACCCAAAATCCACTAAGGTCGTGGTGGCGACGGATACCTCTGTCAGGCCAGCCAACTAACTCATCAATTAATTCCTATTTTAATACTTTTAAAAATTTAGGGTTTTTCCTTCCATTTTTATAAATAAAAATTCACTACTAGAATTCAAATTTAAATAATAATAGTTAGAAAAAATCCGTTGTAAACCCTCCCAGAAACCCGGTGTCACAAGTGCATGAGCGACTACTGATAAAGACATAAAATACATCACAGCATCCGTCCGGAATACAATGGACAGAAAAGAAATATAGTTACTAGAAAAGGACTTTAAAGAGCTGCGGGCCTCCTTGCATACTGCAACTCACCTAGTCCCCGAATCGTCCGTGTTTCTGCACCCAGTAGGCCGCTAATGCATCAAGTACCTGTGCAACAAAAAAATGCACAGAAGTGTAGTATGAGTACGTAATCAACGTGTACTCAGTGAGTATCCCGCCTAATCCC